>JAXGGA010013005.1:0-36730 GCA_038373865.1 Uloborus plumipes
GTTGCGCTTGAATTGGAATTGCGTTGAACGAAATTCCTTACGTGTGATACCCACTTTAAGCAGTCAGTTATATCGCCCACGAGTTGAACCGCATTTGTCAGCGACAACTATTGTTGCGGTCTCTAGCTAGTGTGCTAATTTTAGATTACTAAGATTATTTTAGCTTTTTCAGACTATTTTAGTTATTAGTCAGTGAGAACCTTTACTGCGGTCTCTGGTTGTTGTGCTAATTTTACTTTCACTACAACCAATTTGTTTGGTGTTCTTAGCTTCTTTGAGATGTTTTCTGTTTCCATCTCGCTTACTACCTATTCCAGAATGATGAGTTCTTATTTGAAAGAAAATCTTTGGATGATATAACCGAGCTAGCGGTGTATTACATCTATCATGTGAATTTAACCGTATGATAGCATAACCATTCCTTAATACAAAGAGCGTGAAAACCAAGATGACTTATTTTTGAAAGCCAAATAGATTGGCTAAAAAAACCGCGGGTAAAGTTTAATGCACTGCACACATTTGGGAAAATAAATAAAAATTAAAATACTTACAAATGAAGTTCCAAGTTGAATCATTTGCAACAGTCTGTAAGATAAAAAAATATTAACAAAGTTCATTTAATAGGAAATATATAGGTTCCAAGAAATATTATTCGATTAAGCGGGGTATTTGATTAAGCTTGGACGCATTGCGCCTATGGCATGGGAAACATTCGGTTCCATAATATTTTATTCGTATAAGCGGGGTATTCGTTTATCCATTACACGATTAAGCGGGGTCGGCTGTATAATATATGAAAACTGAATAGTTAAAATATACAAATCTAGATCAGTGAGGTATCCTTTTGCAGACGCGCCTAATACACTCCAGCTGAACCTAATACACTCCAGCTGAACCTAACAGATTCGAACTAATGTTTTCATTTTTTTTTTTTTTTCATTTTGTCAAGTTTCGAGTTTTATAAATATGTTAAAGATCAAAATTAGATCAAGCTTTTTGCTTGAAAAACAAAACTTGTGTGTAAAGTTTCGATATCAGTCTCTAAAAATTGCTTATTATACTTTGACCAAGAGAGTGGAAAATGATTTGGAAAAAGATTAACTAAAACAAGCCACCATTTCTAGTAGATGAAGTAAATTGTTGAGAGTAAAATATTTGATAAATTGTTAATTGAGCATGTAATGTAATCCGATGCCTTTTATATTGAGACAGTACATCTGATATGTTTTGAACTATTTTATACATTATTTATGACTACTGACCATTTTAATCAATGCAGAACGACATAACAGATACAGACTGCGAAAACAACATCGGATAACAAATTCTAGCGCACAAAAAATAGACCAGATTCGTTCGGGGCAGACTTACAATTTGGAGAATTGACACTGTGGGGAGGGAGAATTCCAAATACAGTATAACCTCGATTTAACGATTACCTATGGACTGTAAAAAATTATCGTTAAATCGAGGATATCGTTAAATCGAGAAAGCATACTTATACGTTAAACGGATTAAACTATTGATAATTAAGTGAACGCTTAAACATACGTTATTTTGCTTCTTTAAGAAAACTGCGCATTTATATTGTTTCCAAAGTCATTTCATCGATCTTTGTTTTCTTTTGTTGAGAAAATTTCACTTTTTTCGACCTCATTTTTTTCGACTGATCACTCTCCTCTCAAGGTGCAAAAAAAAATGTGTTTGGAATGCTAGAAGTTTGGACGTTACTGAAGGATGAATCTTTTTACTATTGGAACATGAGGTCTCATGCTGTTGCAAGTAAAATAGTTAGAAAAATATTTTAAACATATACTACTGTATTTTTGACGAGAGATAATTTGGCCCTGCCCGATATCATCGTTAAATCGAGGAAAGCTATCGTTAAATTGAGGAAATTTTAACATTAAATTCAAGGCATATGAGTCGGGACCAATGAAATGTATCGTTAAATTGGGGAAATCGTTAAATCGGGTATCGTTAAATCGAAGTTATACTGTAGATAAAAATTCCAATTTTTCCCTTTGAATGTTTTCAATCTATATATATATATATATATATATATATATATATATATATATATATATATATATATATATATATAAATGGATGGATGTGTATGTATATATTTGGATGTTTGTATGTTCGTTCCTTATACAAATCCACATTTTTCGTCGGATTTTCATCAAACTTGGCACAGAGGTTCCTGGATGCATTATAATTCACATAAGTGAAATTAAAAAAAAAAAAAAAATCTGGTATGGACCCTCACTACTTTCTTTTACGTGTAAATTTCTTAGTAGTTGCCTTAAATCTAAAAAAAGTGCTTGGAGTGAGCAAGGAAACAATTCAAATATTTTCACCCCTAATCTGCCACGAAACAATGCAAAAAATGTTTTACAATGGTTAAGTTTCTAAATATTGCCGATCATTCAGCAAATTTTTCGCAAAATATCGCCAAGTTGAACCCAAATTCAAAAAATAATTTTTTCGCAAAATTTGTCGCCAAGTTGGCGTCAAACACTTGGCGACCAAAAGCTTGGCGACATATCGCCAAGTGGTCGCGCCAATTCATATCACTTGAATCTGCATTGAAATTAACACTGATTTACCCCCCAAAAAAAGGGGGTAAAACATCCTCTTGGGAACTTTAGAATGTAACCACAAGGGGAGGTGCAAACCTAGACCATCCTCAGAGCCTACATACCAAACTAGAAGCTTCTACGGCATATAGTTTTTGAGTTATGCGACACACATATATACATACGCACATACAACGCACATACATTTGTACATACAGACGTCACGAGAAAACTCATCGTAATTAACTCGGGGGTGGTTGAAAATGATTTTTCGGCTGTTTATATGTTGGTACGTACATATGCACGTGCTGACAGGTCGAAAAAACTACTGAACATTCATTCGGGGGTGAGCAAATCAAAATTTAGACCTAAATTTGAGTGACTTTTTTTCGCGATCACAATACTTCCTTTACTACGTAAAATAAAAGGAAGTAAAAATCCAAAAAACTCAAAATTAAAATTTTTTCTCAAAATGGCCATTTTCTTTCAGTTTTGAATGTATAGAATAATAGAGATAAGCCTTTAAGCACGCAAATTGATAACATTTAACACATTTAAATATGAGTATTTTCCAACAAAGATTATGATTAACAATGAATTATCAATTTAAGGCTCACCTATTTCATTTTAGAGCTATGTTGTATTAATAAGCACCCGGGCAACGCCAGGTAATAAGCTAGTACTCAATGAATATTCATGAATTTAATCCCAGTAACTTTTACAACCGACGCATTGGAGTTGAAGTTTTTAAGCTTCTTCAAAATCAATTAAATTTTCTCGTTATGGATACGTCACTCGACTTGGCGAGAGGAATGTTTTTTGTGGGATCGGGGGCAGGGGGGGGGGTCAATTGACCCCCCCCCCCCCGATTTTAAAACAATGTAATTATACATTCTGCATCTATTTTGATGTTTTATCATTCTACACGTATTGGGTAAATGCTCTTTGCCACAGAACTTATAACGGATAAGAACTGAATCAATAGCTGAATAATTATGATGCTTTCTTTTATAAAATAGAGTTTTTATAACAAAAAAACTAGTCAAAAATATCAAGTATAGCTTTGAGATTGTGCTGTTCAACCTTTGGCCAGCAAAGCTGATCCATGCCAGTTGTTATACTTAAGGTCGCGAATACAAACCAAAGCAATCACGATTGCTTATTGCTTTCACTTTACCGTCGTTGATGTGCCTTTGATTTTTCAGATAACCCTTCGCGAGAAACATATAATTTGAATTCAACACATCAAAATGCAAATGGATGCCGTTTTTCTTTTTCTTCTAGCTTTTACACGTAATTTAGGAAAGTTTAAATATATTTAAATTTTACACTTGTTTTGGAAGCATGAGATTTTTTTAAATATAAAATGTGGGCCTCGGGTAGAAAATTGAAAAAAATAAAAAAATAAATAAATAATAATAATAAATAAATAAAAGGTTGGGAACTACTGCAGTAAGATAAAAATGAGCTTGAACTAAAAATTAAAAGTACTCATTTTTAAACTAAAAACTTACCGTGCTATTTTCTGTTACTGATAGCAGACACAGCATCTTGAACTGCTGGGAAAAAGAGATAGTAATTTGTTCAATTAAGTGAAACAAGATCATACAGTTTCAGTGACGGATTTACAAGTCGGATTTCTACCGTCACACTGCATTTTTGTGGGCTCCTTTGACTCCCACAGAACTTGTAAAATTTTTAACCTGTGCATTTTTGATTCCCTTTCGGACTCCCATGGTTGTGGAGGCCCAACGCAATTGAAGGGCTTGGGAGATGAAGGGCTTATGTGACAAAACAGAAATTGCGACAGCTTTTTTTGTTTTCTGGTTCTGTCGTTAGTGTGCGTATGAAATTAGTCTAATGACATCTATCTTTTGATGTGCCAGTTTTATTTGCTTACCTGTTTCCATCGCTTACCCTTGTCCAGAGTGTTTATTTTTTAAAATGTAACATAGCCCCTTCATCCTCCAAGCCCTTCAATTGTGATATTGTAAATTCGTCAATGGGCATAGCCAGAAAAAAAATTCATGTTGGATAAGGCTTTTGTGTTTCTCTATGGTCAAGAAAGGAAAATCTGACTTTCGGACAGTATCCCCAAATGCCAAATCCACGCTAGCGCGCGCCATCACAGTCGTGCAATTTAAGCACCTTTATGTAGTGGCGTTCGGGGGAAATATAATTAACGCCTGAAGCGAGATTTTATGGACAAATAAAAAACATAAAACAAGTTTGGCATTAGATTAGAAAAGAAACCGTAATCACTTTGTGCGTTATCAAAATGTACGTAAACACATTTAATGAAGCGTTATAAAAATGCTTTTATATTTTCAAAAATAGCATCGAAGGAATGCATTCGAAATTAAAAGAAATTAATTATGCATATATCTGATCAACAGAGTATCATATTAGAATAGACAACATATTTAATTATGTCATAAAAATGAAAAATTCTGTATGATGTCATAGGATAAGGATTTGCGGGGTAAACACTTTGTTCTTTTGTTCCAATTCAAACTTATTTTAAGGAAACTGTTTAAAAATCAAGATTATAACCTCAATTCGTCTAGTCAAGATGAGGACAAGGATTTATTATTGTTTACCCCTTCTGGTGAGCAAGTAGATCTTAGAATGACAGAAAGTTAATGATTTAACTAATTTATGCCCAGTAGCCTAAAAACGGGACGGTTGTTATTTTCTGCATACGAAAACCTGTAATGGGTATATAATTTTACTAAAGCTATTTTTCAAAAGTTAAATAGTCATTCTTCTTGAGAAAACCAGTTAGAGCCACTATTTGGACATCCGAGTTTATTTATTGACAGCTATTTTCAGACAAATCAGTAAAGCAACGATCCAGCATGAGTAGCCACATAAAGTTTTTTTTTTTTTTTTTGCGAACTTTTTTTCATAAAATTAAACTATTTTAAAATAATTTGTTTAAAATTGATCACAGATGCCTTCTGTAATGTTACTTTTCAAAAATAAAGTCAAGTAAGATCGTATTCTGCTCACATATCTGCAAAATATCCCATAAACAGGGCGTTAAATAACTTAATAAATATGGCAATAGCGAACCATTTTAAGCCAAAAATGTATGTAAACCATTCCAAGTAAGAGTTCTAAGCAGCTAAAAATTGAAAAAAAAAATTGTTTAGAAAAACTTGGGCATAAATGGGTTTAAAAGATTTTTGCTCCAGGAGACTTTGCTCCTTACAATACAAGGTTAAAAAGTCATAAGGGTGATTCTTACAAAAACAGTACAAAATAGCTTTTCAAATGTTTAAAAATTGAAGTTCTTGAAATAGAACTGAATGACTTTACATTGAAAACATATCTGCTGATAAATTATTTTCCAAGTTTTTAAAGCTACAAACCGAGCTTTTGAGAAGTTAGCTGCGGTATATACCATAAAGATAGATGGTTTTTGCATCATTTCTGTCACGCGTTTTTGAGATGAATTTAAAATGGCTTTAAATGTTCTCATTATTGAGGTCTGCAAAACTTAGTTCAAGCGGTACAAGCAGAGTTATCGAGGAATTGAGGCTTGATGTTTCCAACCCCAGGATAAGGGGATTCGTCATTCTGTTTACATAAGAAGGCATGTGAAAATCTTATCTCAGATGCCTTGTAATGATTCTGAAAGAAAATTAAGTGCAAACTAAATAATTACAATTTCAAAGAAAAGTTGCTTTTAAAAAGTCATTCTATGTCTTAAGTTGAAATATTCGATATCTATGCTAAAAATTTATACAAAAAAACTGGTAGTGCTAATATCTAGAGGGGGCTTGGGCCCCCTCTGACCTCTCCCCATTGGCGCCCATAAGTTACTCAAAAGATAGTCCACCCCCTCCCCCCTATTTTCAGCCCCAGTCACCGCCACTGCAAAAAAATATCCAAACTTCGAGAAATAAATAATCCTGAATATATATTTTTTAAAGACCCTTTTAACCTTTGGATCCTGTAATGGAATTATACCATTAACAACATAATTTGTTCTCAGGCGTTAATTGGCAGATGTTTACACTTGTTAATTTACCATTTACAGCAACAGCAACGCTGCAATCGGAAATTATTATTTTATTTATTTATTTATTTATTTTTTTTTTTGATATATTCTACAAATGTATTTTCAAAGTTTCCTACAAGCTATTAAACATATGTTTCAACTGTGCCTGTTACTTACGTGAGTTAATCCATAAAGTTACGCAATTCCCGATTATACGTTACGACGTTATGAGACATTACGTCATCTCCTATTTTATATTATTTTGTTGTGGTTGGCAAAAGTTGATGTCATATTTTCGAAGTGTAGCTATATCCATGTCATTTTGATGACGAAACAAGAACATCCGTGAAAAGTGTCAATTTTAAATAGAAAATTTGCAATGACAATGAGGGGCACAGGCAAAAAAATCAATATTTAAATTTAAATCATTAATGAAAACGCTGAATTTTTTTGGTGCTTTAAAATCTTCATCTAGCTACGGGCTTGATGCACGGGTAGAGAAACGAATTTTAGAGAAGTCATTATTCCAAAAGATATCGCTGCAATCAAATTCGAAGACGGACTTCGGAGAAAAAAATGTTTCAAGGGGTCAAAAACGTTATACGGGTGATTCTACGATCAATGCGTTTTTTGTGTCCCCAAAGAAAAAATAATCTTATTAATTTCACACTCATTATATCACTAGTAGCCGCTATTTTTATGATTGTAGTGGTAAGGGTCAGACGAAATTTTAATTTTTGGAGGGTTTATCGATACCAGGGGAAAATGCGTTGCCAGGGGAGTGACACTATTGGTAAAATTCTGGTTTGATTTACTATTATTTCACTTATTTTTCGGTGTAAAATCATAGTATGGACTCATTTCTACAAGACCTGTACTCAAAAAAAATTTTCGCGTTGTAATGAAATAAAAAAAATCAATCTTGAAAACACGACATGTTGCATGCCAGTCGCACCGCAGATCCCATATAAAAATACTTCCCGCATTATTTACGTTCATTCAAATTGCTTTCACGGGGGCAATTAAGATTAATAAAATAATTTTGGAAAAAAATAGAACCGACTTCAGTTGGAAATTGCTCTAAAAAGTAAAAAATATTTTTTTTCTTTGAACACCATCGAAACTACTTTTAAACATAAGTTTTGAAGTCGGCGCAAAAACAATGTATAGAATCATACGCAACTAATAATTCAACTATATACATTTTAATGGATCCAGGTTCTTTAAAAGCATTCGCATACATTTCATTCATTACCACACATTCGTGTAATGGTACAAATATTCTGCTTTTAATTTTCAATGGTTTCTCCGAAAAATGTTGGCAAAATATGGTTAAATATCATTTGACCTATCGTTTTTGCGCCGACTTCAAAACTTATGTTTAAAAGTAGTTTCGATGGTGTTCAAAGAAAAAAATTATTTTTTACTTTTTAGAGCAATTTCCAACTGAAGTCGGTTCTATTTTTTTCCAAAATTATTTTATTTTATTCTTTTTAGTGTAAGTGTACTTATGAAATAAGGTAATGTTTCCATTACGGAACTTCACCTAATTTTAAGTAAATGCTCCATAAAATAAAGTGAAAAAAAAGGAAGAAACTATCAACGCGTCTAAAATTATAAACGATTGACACTAAAAAATAATCTTTGTTATTCTCTGGTATTTATTTGTGTACTAGCTTAATCAAAGCCATTTAAATATCATCGGTTTGTCAACTAATTTATATTTCAAAGCAATTCTAGTTTCTCGTTGTTCAGAAGATTTTAACACATACTACGTACGTTACCGCTAATGAGTTTCATGTTAGATTTAGTTAAGTCTTGGTTCAAATTTTTCATCATGATTACTATTAATATTGCTGTTGCGAGGCAAAAAATTTTTGCAACAATGGATTGAAAATTTAATCATTTAATGGGGAAATGACATGAAATTTACTGTTTTCCATAATAACTTTTTTTCTAGTGAACAAATATCGTCATATGAGTACATGGTACCTAAGTTACACCATTTCCAATCGATTTAAAAAAAAATCGTCCAAATCGGTTCAGTAGATCAGCTGTTATGTGCGAACAAACAAAAAAAAAAAAAAAAAAAACATACGCTTTGAATTGATAACCTCCTCCTTTGTTGAGGTCGGTTAAAAATGAAATTAATTATGCTTATAACACAGTTTTAATGTATATTTACTATTTTTTGGAACAAAATTGCCATTGGAATGACGCAAGAGAAGTGACAAAATCACACATTACCTATAAAAACAATATCACGCGTTCTTCTTACCAGAACTACACGTAAACCGTGATGTCTGCACACAAGAAGCATTACGTTATACATACGCACAATAATGTAACGATGAAATATAAAGTTATACTTACCAGGGGAAATACTACAGCGACTGGCGCAGTACGCTTTGAGGCACTTTCAACGAGAACCGATGCAATAATATTCGAATTTTTTAAAAACCTCTTAGCTTGCTTTTAACTTTACTCAGTATTACATTGGTTATTCGCAATCAACATCATCCTTATGCATTTTTTATGCTAAATTTCAGTCTTTGAAGTTCGCCAGGTGAGGGTGACACTGTTGATATGGCCCGTTGAAAAGTGTATTTTTTTAAGTAATAATAAATATTTTTTCAATGTTTACTGATGAAATATGTTTCTCTGTTAATGTAAGTGTATGATTATGGCAAAAAACATTTTTCCAAATTAGCAAATATCGAATGTCGAACATGTTTGTATAAAAACTAGTATTTGGACAAGCCAGGGGAGTATACATTTATGACTATTTTCAGCTATAAATGCTAAAATAAAATAATTGTAGTGAATTAATTGGGTGGTTCATATAAAAGATAATAATCTATAATGCTTAAGCGTACAAAAACATTAATAAAATCAGTTTTACATGAAGTTTTTTCATTGGCCGTCTGAATTCAAATTGCGTAGAATCACCCCTACAACAAAATGGAATTCAAAACACTGAAATTATATTTTGAGGTTAAAAGGCGTCAAAAATAACTTTGAAACTATCTTATATTATTAAAATAACTAAATAAAAGATCGAAAACAACACTTACCGTGCGTCAGTATCCGTATATTTTGAGAATCAAAAGATATATTTTAAGCGAAGGAACAACAGGGAAAGAGCAGTAGCAAACTAAAATGAAACCTGCTGAACCAACAACGCTCTCGGAAGGCAAGACGTTAAAAATTTCCGCTGAACTAGCTAACAACACAGAGCTAAAGCCGAAACACCTGTTGTGATGGATGGACCAGGTCCCCGGATGGACGGTACCTTTGGAAAAGGGAGAAAAAGCGGGGAAATACAATTCTGGCCACTCAGGATTACCAATTGGCATGTATTCCCTCTTTTGGCGAGAAACATTTAACTTTTGGAAATTGGTGAATCGTTTAAAATTTTTAAACGAGGTTTTGTCATCGTTGAATTTGAAAAAAAAAAAAAAAAAAAAAAAAACAATATAAAATGTGTCTGAAATAAATAGACAACTAGTTTTTTTTTTTTTTAATTTTAATGTACTATCATTGATACTATTATTATTTTTAGTAAGATTTTGGGAAATATTTCGGGAACCGGATAATCCCGCACACTAGCGAAATCTGTGCAGTAATATAACAAACCAAGAAACAAGATACAGCATAGTCTGAGCAGCAACTACTCTCAAGTGGGATGTATCCGCTGTATCATGACATGCTAGCTAATAAACTTCCATTTTTCATAAGCAGAAGATATATTAAACTTACTTATGTATTGTAGATTTGTCTTGCTGCTTGTGTTTAGTGGGTTTGACGTAATGGATGAGGGAAAGGGGTTCAGGGAAAGGCGGAAAGGCAGAGGTAGAAATATGTAAAAGCGTCAATACTTGGTGTAAAGCTTACTTAGAAACATTGTGAAGGCTCTGATCACGCTAGACTGTATACAACAAACTCACAGAGTGTTTTTATAAATGTTAAGGAACTCAACTGAAGTTCTGTGGTAAATAATGAATTAAAACACCATTTTCCCTATAGAAAAGTTATTAAGTTTCATTTTAAAATAAAAAAGTATGTGTTAAATTGACGTATATTAGGTATTATAGAAATTATCTCGCAATTTTAATGGAAATTTTAAAAAAAGAAACACCCCCTCTGAGCGGCCAAAATTTCAAGGAACGAAGGGCAAAGAGAGGTTTTACTGTACTAGTTAATTTTAAAAAGTTATCAGTTTGACTTAATTTATTTATTCTTAGCATAAGTTGCATTTTTTAACCATTTATTTTTAAGAAACACACACACGCACAAAGTAGTAAGAAAAAAATCACTTTGATTTGCTATCTGAGTAATACAGCAGTCAGTTGTCAGTGAAAAAGAATAGATAAGATTCACTCGTTTCGAATTCATGGGTACTTACATAATACCGTGGATTCGTTCATTAATTCTTCTTTGGTAGAAAAAAGTGATTATTCTGTTTTAATCATTATGACAACCTTTCTAAGTAAGAAAGTTATTATACCCTTTTGGAGAAATGATATAAGCTATAGCAGTTAATTAGCTTAAAACCTCAAAAAATATATTTTACCACCACGTTTGGTGTAAATTACAATGGAATAGTTCAAAACTTGAAAATCGACTAATTGGCTAAAAGAGCTCTTCAAAGGAACCTCTTGAGAACTTTTTTTAATAAAAAATTATATTTGGGGAGATTAGGAGGGGAGCTTTGTTTTTTCAGTGTCCCTAACAAACACTATTCCTGTATCCACCCCCTTTAAAAATGGGTTGTGGTTCCTGTAAGTGTGACAAAAGTAGGATGGTAAGAACAGGGGCGGACTGGCTCCCCCATGAGGGCGCTAACCCAAACCTCCAAAGGGCGCACTTCAAAATAGCACCCCCCCCCCCACACACAATAGGATATACACAATACGATTAATTTTAAGCAAAGCACAATTTTTATCTTCTTTTTATCACTTATTTTCAGCCTTTTTCTTTATCCGCGATACCCGTGCCACCCAATTGCACGGATAATTGGGAGTATACCGTAGTTAAATTATAAGTTAAACCTGCATAATAAATGGGTGTGAATATTTGGGTGTGGGTGTGTATGCTTCTTATACAAATCCACTGTTTGCGCCGGATCTTTACCAAATTTCGTACTAAAGTCCTTTGCTGCTCAGAAATTCACATTAAAGATTTTTGGAATATCGGAACTCAAAAAAATCCAAAGAGGTCTAAACTTCAATTTTGAGTCATACTGCCTGTTAGCTAGTTTCGTAGGATTATATTGTAGAAATAACAACAATAAGTTTCCGTCGGATCTTTGCCAAATTTGTCACAAAGGTTTTTCAATACTCAGAAATTTCATATGGAGGGGGAGATAGGTGTGTTTAAAAAAATCCGATAAGGTCTCAATTTAAATTTTGAAATAGCTATTCCTTCACTTTGGCGTGAAATTGTACACAATTTTTTCTTTTATTTGAGCCTGATTGGTGAACATGCGTCTCTTGGCAAAACTTTTATTTTCACGGTAGACCGTGCAATGCCTGAGAAAACAGCTAGTAATATACAATGACGATGTTTATTCCTCTCATTTCTCAATGAAAGTTATATTTTTTACGAGCGTGTTACATTCTGAAATGTTTTACGGAAATTTTTTACTTACTCTCATGCAGGGTCTCCAATAAAGCGTAAATAATAAGAAAAGCAAAATCTAGATAAAACCATCTTTATTAAATTGATTTAAGGCTAAAAAGATAAAATCCTTTAAAATAATACACCAAAAAAAAAAACTTTCTGTTCACAGTAATACATCTCGCTCTATTTTAAACGCGTTTATTTTCATTAAAAAATTAAAGTTACTTCTTTAGCTACAATTTCTTTGTCCTCTGGTGCTTAACAAAAATTGCATTACTTATTTGTGATTTCTGTCTCAAACGCTTTTAAAAATTCTAGATTCTGTATTCTTAAACGAATTAAGAATCTGACCTAACTGTTATGAGTTTAACCATCCAAAACCATTGCTAGTACTTTCCAAACTTGTCTCTCATTAGTCAGATAAGTCATGTGAATTCGGAAGTTGAAAAAAAAAATAATTTTCATAATTTGCGAGCCCTCCTCATTGTGTTAAAAGAGCCAATATTTTGAAAAGTGCCAATTTGAAGTTGGAGTTTCCTGATTAAAAAAATGTTTTGCAGAAAATAATTAATCTCGAATTAAAAAGAACAAGTCTAAATTGGGTCTAAATGCAAGAAAAAAAAGGGGGAGGTCAAGGAAGTTATTTAACCCCTCCTTAGAGGACTCACTTTTGGGCCGTTACAGATTTAAAGTGTTACAGATCTGATGTTAATATGAGCTGCATATCTGAGTTTATGCTTTCAGTCTTCATTAACATCTCTAAAAATGATATCATTTCCTTGCATTTTTAACATAGAATTAAGATAGTTATATTAAAATATATATATTAGCTAAAAAATCAAATTTCATTATAAAAAAGCATTTCTTGGAAATAAAAATTAGCGATAAGGTTTTTAGATAAATCAATTATGAGATTACCAAATCCAAGCTAATAAAACATTTGTTTTGTTTTGAAACAACACACAACTTCAACTTTTTCAACACACAACTCTGCTGCTTGCTTTTCTTTAATTAGTTGCAGGAAATTTAATTTCTTGATCAGAAATTCAAATTTAGCATGCTAGTTATTATCTAGTTATTTAGCGAAGTTATGAGATATTGAAGCACCAAAAAAATAAATAAATAAAATAATAATTAATCAACTTAATTTTTGCAGTGTCAATTTTTCTTATTTTACTAACTTCTATTGTCAGGTCATACAAACCACAAATGAAGCAATTGTACTAAAACTCATTGCTTTTCATTTTTTAAGAACAAAAATATTCAATATATATGGCTAAAACCTATGATTTTTGCTTTTTAATAATTCTGAAACGTGAGAGTCAGTTCGGTAACATATTCGCTGTTTTTCAATGTTACCGCTCTGACTGTTACCGATCTGACAAACCGACAAAGCTTTTTTTTTTTAATTTCTGAGTTGATAGCGCTAAACCAAAATCAAACAAGTGGTTTTTTCATTTGTAATAAAGGACTATACTCATATATAAAATAACTTTTAAAATAATAAAAACTGCGCATTTTAGCTTATGTTACCGATCTGATGTCTTAAATGACACACATTTTATAAAATGACTTTAAAAAATCTTACATGTAATTTTAGATGCAGAAATGCAAATTTTTAATTACGATGCGATAAAACATCACACCAGGTACTCAGTATCACGTGGTATCGGTGCAGGAAATGATTTTGGGAGCCTAAATATAGATCGGAAGTTATTGTTACCGCTCTGACGGCGGAACTGAGGGACACCCTTATGTCGCATTAGGCTAGAAAATCAGAAATCGATTGAAACAAAAATGCAGTAAAATATTAACAAAGGGGTAAAAATATAATCGTTTTTGTGCAAGCACGTTTTTTTTTTGGGAAGTTAGAAAGTGCGCATGACCTGTTTGCATGCTAAGCTTTGCTACTGGGGACATGTTACCGATCTGATTTTTGAACTATAAAAAAAATATTTTCTGAAGATTTTTTTTTTCTGATATTAGATGAAATGAAAGTAAAATCCTTGTCTTCTTTCTGGGGAAAATTATAATTTTAACTAGTTATTGAAATACTTGTGAAAATTCACTTGGGATTCAAATTGGCACTTTTCTAAATATTAACTCAAAACCGATCTTGTAATACAATAAAAGATCGTTAAAATACACACCATGGAACACGTATATAGATTTAAATAAAATACAATTTTAACCATTATTCACAAATAAATGGGCTTCATAACAGAGCTTCATCCTGCACTAAATGGTTACATATTAGCTGTTGTGCTTAAAATACAGAAATTGGTTTTTTCAATTTATTGTTTACCTTCGAAAAATTGTGCGATTTATAAAGAATTATGGTGTGCGTATTTATAGATTCAGCGGTTTAAGGGTATTATCTGCTGTATTTTTACTTACTTACTGCTGTTTTGATGATCCACTTAATATTAAAATGTTCATGAAAATAGGGAGGAGCCAGTCAATCAACTACACAATATTCAGTAAATCATTATTTAATTTTATTTTAGGCAAAACTAAACATTTTTGTCGTAGTACACGTTTTTCAGTGCAATACAATTCAATTGCTTACTCATGCAGCTTTATATATAACATCATAAGAATACCTGTCTGAAGAATCTTTTGCCAGCCGATTTCTCTGACCAGCATCACCACACATGAATCCATAACCTCAGTCAAGGTAGATTGACACTTTGACTTGAAACACACACACACACGAGAGAGAGAGAGGAAAATGCATAAAAATAAGTGTGCTCACTTTGGTTGGTTGGTTGGTTGGTTTTATTATTTTTAATGGCGCAAAAGCCTTTATAGACTATACTGCGCCAAACGATAGTTTTGTTTAAAAAATGATGAAATGCAGAAATGATCTAAAATATGAAGGAGCTCAGAATTAAAAGATTAAAAAGCATTTCACAATGAGACATATATACAAAGTTTAAAATTCTAAATAAAAACGCAAAAGAGAAAACTGGCAAAAAATTTGACTAAAACCTGTTAAACAATTAAGAAACATGGACGACTTCAATAAGACAGGTAAAACCACTAAATCAGATAGATAAAACCAATCTCATGAAGAAATGAGAACAAATTAGGGTGGAGTGCGTCCCCTAGCAACTCCGTCAAAGATGGATAAAAACAGTTAAAAAATTTAAAACGAGCATGTTTAAAATTTGGGCAGTTACACAAAATATGTAACACTGTCTGACTAATGTGGCATGTGTTGCATACTGGAGCTGGTTCCTGACAAAGAAGGTACTTGTGCGTGAACCTAGTATGCCTGATACGAAGACGAGCGATAACGACTTCATCTCTTCTAGTGGTTCTTACGCATTTAAAACCTTTTGTCAGTGGCTGGATGGAGTGTAATTTATTGTTTGTTTCTCCATCCCAGTCACGCTGCCAATGGTTGTTGAGGCATTCTGTTATGTAATTCTTTATGTCTCCAAAAGGTACAAGATCTTCAGCATGGGAGTTTGCCGCCTTGGCAGCTGTATCGGCTGCCTCATTTCCAGTAATGCCTACATGACCAGGTATCCAGCAAAAAATAATTTTAAAATTGTTTTGCATTAAACTATTGTATAAGCGAAAAGACTGAATAACTAGAGGATGGCTATTGTTGTTACAGTTAATGATAGCATCTATGGAGCTTTTAGAGTCTGTGTATAGTATCCACTTTTTATGACTTGATTCTGCTATTGTTTTTAAAGATGTGGCTATAGCTTTTATTTCAGATGTAAAAACAGAACAAAATTTATGTAACTGTTCTGATGTAACTCGACCATCAATTACTGCCGCGAAGCCGACGTGATCATTACTTTTAGAACCGTCGGTAAAAATTTCATGATATAATGGATACTGTTGTTTTACTGCAAAGTAGATTTGTTGGTAAACGGAGTCAGTTGTTGTGTTTTTTTGAAAATTATCGAAATCATGAAGAACAGATACATTGCTTTTGTTCCATGGTTCAATTAGTTCAGTTATGTTGTATGTCTCAAAATCTGAAATTTGCAGACGATCAAGCTCCTGTCGCATTCGGATCCCAAATGTTGGGGTGACCGAAGGACGGCGTAGAAATAAATCTACATTTGACGGATGGAAAATATGCAGATGAAGCGGATGGTTTGTATTCGGTTTGGTTTTAAAGTAAAAATTAAGAGAAAGTTTAAGTCTTCGATTTGTGAGAGAAGGTTCGTGTGCTAATATATATAGGCTTTTGATTGGTGAAGTTCGGAAGGCACCTGTACAAATGCGCAAGGCCTGGTTATGTATTGGATCCAGGGTTTTTAAATAACTTTTGGCAGCAGAGCCATAAACTTGGCAACCGTAATCAAGTTTTGAGCGTATTAGAGCCCTGTAGATTCTTAACATGGACTCTGTATCGGCACCCCAAGAAGTGTTAGCTAAAACCTTAAGAATGTTTAATTTTAATGTGCATTTCTTTTTTAGCTCCTGTATATGCGGCAAAAATTTGAGTCTATTATCAAGAGTAAGACCAAGGAACTTTCCTTGATCTTTAACAGTTATGGGTTGATTATTAAGCAGCAAGTTCGGGTCAAGATGAAGCCCTCTCTTACGGCAGAAATGTATACAGAAGGTTTTTTGAGCAGAAAAAGAAAAACCATTTTCCTCTGCCCATTGAGACACTTTATTAATGGCTATTTGAAGCTGCCTTTCAATGATACTCATGTTCGCTGACGAGAAAGAGATTTGAAAATCATCCACGAACATGGTACCCTTGACAGCGGGGGGTAGTTGTTCGATTAAGCTATTGATTGCAATAACGAAAAGGGTTACGCTCAACACACTTCCCTGGGGTACACCTTCTTCTTGGATGAAGGTATCAGACAGAATAGACTTGACGCGTACACGAAAAGTTCGGTGTTTAAGAAAATTGGAGATAAAAATAGGTAGGTTACCTCGCAACCCATACTCGTGCAGAGTTTTGAGGATCCCATATCTCCAAGTACGGTCGTAAGCCTTTTCAATGTCAAAGAATACGCTCACAAGATGTTTACGTTTAAGAAATGCTTCTCTGATTGATGTTTCAAGAAGCAGCAAATTGTCTATAGTGCTCCTGCCGCGCCTGAATCCACTTTGGAATGAGGATAGTAGATGATTTGATTCCAGAATGAAAATTAGTCGGGCATTAACCATCCGCTCCATCAATTTACATAGGCAACTAGTAAGGGCTATTGGTCTACAGCTTTCAGGTTGATTGGGTGGTTTATTTGGTTTTAGTAACGGTATTATTGTTGCTTGAGTCCAGATTGTCGGAAAACGTTGTTCAGTCCATATTCTATTAAAAAGATGTAGTAGATTTTCCAAAGATGCTTTACTCAAATTTTTCAGCATACTATTGTGTATCTCGCCAGGACCAGGTGAAGTATTGCGGGTTTTTTGCAATGCAATAAGAAGTTCTTTAAAAGTAAAATCGGTATTATGTGAGTCTAAAATGTTTGAATTAAAATTAAGGATTTTTCTTTCCTTAAGTGATTTGAGAGCTAAAAACTTTGAACCATACTTGTTTGCTCTGGAGACTTCTGACAAATGTGTCCCCAAGCAGTCAGCCACCTCCTTGAGGTCAGATATTGTTTGACCATTTTTCTCAAGTATGGGAGTACAAGATGTTTGATAATTACCAACGATTTTTTTAATTTTGCCCCAAACGGTCTTGGATGGGGTGGACGTCGTTATTGTGCTGACATATGTTTGCCACGAGTCCCGTTGGTTTTTTCGCCGAATCCTCCGAGCTTCAGCACGAGCTCGTTTGAGGGCCACAAGATTTTGTGTGGTCGGATATCGACGAAATGTGTTCCATGCTTTTTTCTGTTTTTTATAGGCTGCCTGGCAATCAGAGTTCCACCAAGGCTTCGGAAATTTAATCCTCCTCCTGGTGGTTTTTGGTATAGCGACATTCGCTGCATTCAAGATAATGTCGGTTACTCGGCTTACTGCTACATCAATGTCGGTTTCGTTCACAACTTCCGGTGTTATTTCTGCCAACTGGGTAAATGCTGCCCAATCAGCTCGATCAAGGCGATAACGGGCTTGCTGCTGCTCATTGTAGCTGCAGCGTCCAGTAAATGTTAACTTGATCGGGGAGTGGCCACTGGTGTAGAGACCACCTTCCACCTCGAAATCCCAGTGTGGCAGAAGCGAAGGTGAGCATATTGACAAATCGATGGCATGGTAAGTCTGCGTTGGAAGATGGAAATATGTATTTTCACCGTTGTTAAGTACACAAAGATCATTGTCATAGATAAAGTTTTCAATAATCAACCCTCTACTATTGGAGTTTGGACTACCCCAGAGGGGATTATGGCCATTAAAATCCCCCAAGATGACAAAAGGGGGAGGGAGTTGATCGATCAGTGTCTGCAATTCCACGCTTCTCAAGTCATAAGAAGGTGGAATATATATAGAACAAACTGTTAGCAACGAGTGAAGGTGAACACGCGCAGCTACTGCTTGGAGGGACGTGTTGATATTGAGCTGGCTAAATGCGTAATCAGTGGAGATTAGCATCGCCACTCCTCCACAACGACGATCTCCTGTGAAGCAGTCCTTGCGGTATATTTCAAAACCTTTCAGTCTCGGTCTATCTGTAGGGGACAAGAATGTTTCTTGCAGACAAACTATGGCCGGTTGGTGAGTTTCGACAAGATCTTTGATTTCGGTGACATTATGCGAGTAACTCTGACAACTCCACGAAAGAATGCTCAGGACCATGATGAGAAAAATGAGGAAAAACGGCCAAACAAAAACGTGGCACATTAGGCAGAGGGGTCCTTCCACCCTTCATCGTCGGATGGCGGGAGTTCTTCAAATACAATATCATTAGCTTCATCGTGAGGGGGAACAACTTCCTCAAGAATAGCTTTAGTGAGCTTGGTTTTCTTGTTAGAGTACAAGAAGTCCTCTTTTTTAAAACCATAAAAATTTGGGGGCCTCTGTTTCGAGGACACCCCAATTTTAGCCCTTGATTTAATCAGTTTCTTCTTTTCTATAGTATTTTTTTTGAATTTTGCGAGTTCTTGTTTATAGTTATTACAGCATTAGGCGGGTTTACGATCTGTTTTTCTGTTTGTGGCTTGGTGTTCGTAATTTTATTTTGAGAAGAATTTGAACTATAAGATTGAACATTTTGTTTGGGTGAGATAACTGACTTAATAGTGTTTATTTGAGCATCTGTTTGGGTACTTGAAGATTTAAGAACTTTTTTAACTCGGGAGGACGCGCGGGGTCATTTTATGACCCCAAAGCAATTTTCTAACTCCATTTCCAAGAAAACTATACACCAGTTCACTCCTTTCTTCTCAGTAGCTGAGTTTCTACCCCCCATTCACCTTTTGTTACTAATTCGGAGGTATTTCTGGCATTTGCATTCAGCCAAGACACGTTTGGTCAGTTACTGGGGTCCTTCTATGACCCCGCGCGTCCTTCCGTTTGCTTGACAGATCGACTATTTCGCCTGCCTGATGCGGTCAGTTTGTCAATTGTTTTTTCAATTAAAATAATTTTGTACTTTGAAACAACCATATAGAAAGTATTCTTTATGCTGATTAGTAAATACATTTCTAAAATCCTTTTTGGAGGGAAAAATGATACCGAAATAATACTTATTTAGAAATTGAGCAAATAGAATGAAAGGGACACTTAGTCAATTAAATTATCATCTCCCTTTCATTTAACCAGTGTAAAAAGTACTTACATTATGATAAAAACAATCAAAGTAATATTTTGTTTGTCTTCATACATGCAGTATAAAAATACAAGAGGAGACAAAATTAAATCAAATAAATAAATTATTTTCGATTAAAGGTTGAAACATTTTAAATATAAATCTATCAGTTTTCTTTAAAAACATCAATTCTAGAATGATAGTTGTTATAAATATATCAATTTATATAAAATGTAATAACCCGTAAAATTTATATGAGCTTTGTGTAAAAAATATACGTTCCATACCTTTAAACAGAATTGCGGAAGAAAGTTAGTTTGCGTAGCACATTTTTGTCTAAATGGTAGGTTTCAATGTCTGTAATTGTGCTGCAATATAGTTTTAAGAAAGAAATATTCAAATATAAAAGTTTTCAACTACATAGGAAGGGATTTTGGGTTCATTCAAAGGTTTGGGGTCATTTTATGACCCCGCGCGTCCTAACGTTTGCCTCGGAGACGCGCGTTCTCCCGGGTTAACGGCAGTAGCGTAAGAAATTCCTGCGGTAGGTGTACGGGATTCTACTATTTTCCTTGCTTCAGAATATGATATTTTTTGAGTCGTTTTAATTACTTGTATTTCTTTTTCTAGGAGCCATTTAGAACATTTTCTCGAGTAGGAGGGATGATCTCCCTTGCAGTTGACACATTTGAAGTCTTTCGTGCACTGTACACTATCATGGCCAGGTTCGGAACATCTGGCGCATGTCTCGGTACCACGACACGAAATCTTAGAATGCCCAAACCGCTGGCACTTAAAGCACCTGAGCGGGTTTGGGATGTAAGGTCGAACTGAACAAGAGAGATACCCAGCTTTTACACGGGAAGGGAGGTCAGGAGTTGAGAATGTCAAAATCAGGTGTTTGGTGGGCGCCAATTTGCCATCACGCTTAACGGTGATCCGCTTCACTCCGCTTACATTCTGCGACTGCATTTCCTCCAAGATTTCTTCCTCGGGTGTAAAGAGGAGATCTGGTTCCGAAATAATACCCCTAGAAAAGTTTAGCGTTTTGTGTTCTGTTACTGTACATAAATAAGAGCCTATTTGATTGATTGAGAGAATGGATTTTACTTGTTTCTGGTGTTTTATTTGAACAAGAAGTTCGCCAGTACGCAATTTTTTAACTGATTCGTATTCTCCAATTAAATGAGTCAGAGCTTTATTGATAAGAAAAGGTGAAGTTGTAGAAAAAATTAAATTACTATTACGCTTAATGATAAAGAACTTAGCAGTACTTGACGACAATTCATTTTGACGCTCCCCACTAGGGGGAGAAGAGTTTTTGTTGTTTGAATCCATGAACGGACCGGAGAACTGGGGGGGAAAAGTGGGGTCGAGCCCCTGCGTAGCCCCCCTACACAGGGGTAAGGCTGCATACGACAGGGTTCGCCAGCTAGCCCTGAAGCCTCCCGTATGAGATACCGCTTGGCCCCGGTACCGCTCAGCCATCGGCACGGTCGCCACACCTTGGCTTGGGCTTGTTCCGAAATTTGGTAAGTGTGATGAGGGAAGGAGGGAGAAAATCCCTTCCCGCCGAACTTCAGTTTGAGCAACTGGGGGGGTCACTACTCCGCCCAAGAGCTCGCCCCGAACACACCACACCGCAAGCCCCCCCCACCACGACAAGGTAAACGGACAACGGGGGGATGTGCTCACTTTGGTTTAAGACCAAACTACCTATCCCTTTTGAGGTTCTATGAATTCTAAGTTTATTTTTTACGCTATTCATTTAAACCTTGTTCTAAAACTTTTATTAAGTACTTCACGCGCTTCGAATAAAAAAATTAAAAAAAAAAAAACACCAAAGGAGCACAGGTTCGAAGGTGCAAAGACGCATAGCCCAGAGAAAGATGTTTTTTTTTTTGGTTAAAAGTCCTCCTTCCAGACTACCTATCACCTCTGGGGGCGGGTGGTGGGCAATGAATTAAAGTGAATTATAGCACATTATTAATTATAATCTCCTGCAGCAAACTTTTATGGACTGTTTCATTCGCTTCGAATTTAAAAAAAGGGGGGTGGCTCTCAAGTCAACTAGATTCGAGGGTGCAATGATGCATAGGCCGGAGGGCGCTCACTTTAGATTTAGATCCCCCCCCCCCCTCTCCGACTGGACTGCCTTGTTTCATACCCTCCGAAAGCAAGGTGGAAAAAAACGAAGGCTCACAGGTTCGAGGGCGCAAGGGCGTACAACCTGGAAGGAGCTGTTTTTTTTTTTTTTTTTTTGGCAAAGATCCCCTTTTCCGACAACCTATCACGTCTGGAGTGGAATAAATAAAAGTTAGTATAACAGGTACATTATTGAGTATAACCATCTTCTTCAATCTTTTATTGGTTGCTTTCCGTGCTTCGAACGTAAAGATTAAAAAAAAAAGGGGGGGGGGGCTTGTTCACGGCGCAAGGACGCACAGACCGGAGGGCGCTAACTTTGGATGAGATCCCCCTTAAAGACCACCTATCACTTCTGGGGTACAATAAGAACCACCTTCTGATAACGCTTATTGACTACTTTACATGTTTCAAACGGGGAAAAAGTCTAAAATAAGTAATTAACTAAAGTTGAAGGCGCACTGGCAGTGTGTGTGGGGGGGGGGGGGGGCACTGTTAAAACTGTTAGGGGTTGCTTTCAAACCTTTAAAATTAAAAAAAAAAACAAAGGCGCACACGTTTCGAGGGCGCAAGGGCGCACAGGCCGGAGGGCGCACCTGCCCGCGGGCAGGTGGCCTCTACGGCCAGTCCGCCTCTGGGTAAGAAATGCGACTTCACACATTTTGGTCAAAAAAAAGCGAATTTTACAACAGTATGTTCAAGTAACATATTGTGAACATTAGTAAAAAAATTTTTTTTGCTTATCTTTTCTATAAAAAATTTTTTGTTGGTAAATTTTGTTATTAAAAAAACTGTTTGCTAATTTTTCAGTAAAAAATGTTTTTCGCTAATTTTTTTTTTTTTTTTAATTTTGCTTATCTTTTCTATAAAAAAAGTCTATGTTGTGAATTTTGGTTATACTCTATTCCACCCTAACTTGGCACTACAGGGAAAGGTACGGAGCGTGTTGCTCCGCGTTGAGAAATAGTTCTCGTTGATTTAGCGGCTTAAACGGGTATAAATTAAAAAATACTGCAAGAAAATAGAAAATTTGTGTGTTCAAGACACATATTTTTAGTTTTTCTGAGTTAAATACGTTTGATTTGGAAGTATTTGATTACGAAAGGAAAATTAAACCGCCGAAACCCTTGGCAAGGAATTGTGTCTTCAAGGTTAAAGTTGGCAGACTTTCTTCCCGTAGGCAAACCCCACGGCCCACAACTGGTTTCTCCCCTCTTCGACCGCGTGAATGTGAATTAAATACATTTTTGAAGCAGCTTCCGTCAGTAGGAGATAATGAATGAAATGTGCATACGAATTTTCAATTATTTACATACTGCAATAAAAAATACATGGGTGAATTTTTTGAAGATTCATTACTTAATAATTTAAATAGCTTGCGTTTTTCACGTAATAAACCCTAACTTCAGGAATTTTTTTTAGGAAAATCAATAAAATTCGAATTTTGTTTGAATGTGACCAATATTTGTTACGTGAAAAGGTGCATCACAAATGCTTGTTGCAGCAAAATGGTCTTTTTGGATAGTTTGAAAAAATTAGGGGAAAAAAAATAATGATGATCTTATACACATCTGTGCATATTCATATATATATCTAAGCTTTTTAGCAAAAAATTATTGGAAATTTTTGTAGCAAAAAATGAGTAACTAATTTTTTTTTTTTGCTAATTTTGTTGATAAAATTTTTTCTTGTGCGAGTGCACTCCCTTCGTATGATTCTGACAGCGCCCATAACCGTGATATGTGACAAGCGGAGGAGGTAAGATTTAGTGTGATATTTTGTGATGTAGGAGGGATTTATGGAGTTGTGACAATTTGTGAAAAAGAGGAAAGGAGTAGGAGGGTAAGAACTGTTACATCACTCATTTTTATCTTAAATTCTAAATAAAAGCATTTTTTCCCAATATTCATGAAATATCAGTCTTTCCTTGTGTAGTGTAATTTTCAAAACAAATTTTTAACATTAAATTAAAGATATTTCATTGTACAAAACATGCAGTTACTGTAATCACGTGTTTCAGCGATACAAGAAACAGCTTTTTCAAGGCAAAAGAAATGAGCTTATGGATGAAATGACACCTATCAACTTTATGTCGGATGTCTTTTATTGCATGTAATGGTATCAAATCTAAGTCTGGGCAAAATTTCAAGCAAATTTTGAAATCAAGATCTTTTTTACTCCGAAGTGACGATTTTTGCAGTTAACCAAAGTAACTACGTTACGAAGTCATTTTGATTAATTGATAGCCAATTGACATTTTTAATAAAAATTATTCTAATTTGGGACAGTTTTTCAGAACATTGTCTTGAAAATGATACGGTTAAAAATTTTATGCAGAAGACGCGTAAAACAGGTTCTTTGTATGTGATACGGTGTTTTAAAAAAATTACAACAATAACAGAATCGTTGAAAATAGATATTTATTAATTTATGTGTACATTATTACGAGAACATATTCTTTGGGAAGACAAAACTCAGTATACCCTTTAAAAAAACTAGTTCAAAACAACATTAAAAAAATTGAAATATCTACTTCGTATTCAGTATTTTTATTAAGAAAGATAAAAACAAAATACTGATAAATATTTTGAAGCATACAAAAAAAATATTTTTGAAGTGTTTCAGTATAGTGGATAATAAATGGTAGAAAACATAGATAATACAGCAAAATAGTTCCGTTGTTAATATTCTCATATGATCTATCTTTGATATAAAAACACATAGGAAAAATAATGCAGAGATGATCATGTAAATGGTAAAGAACTGATATAAGTTTTCAGTTACAAAAAGTTTGAGCTTCCAAAACCAAGAGCTTGAATTGGGTCTTCTAGCTCTAGATCCAAACAATTTCAAGCGAAATTCCAGAAAAATTATGGCAGAAACCAACAGGTTGCATATCATACACACTGAAAAAAAAGAAAGAAATATGAAAATGCAGTGAAATTCCATTACATCAAATATCAATACAAGGAAATATTCGCGTTTAAAGAAATCAATTTTCAGCCTCGATTCTATTTCCATTACCTTGCTTGAATTTCATTACAACAAAGGATTTCAACATCTTTAAGGCCATTACTCATAAAATGGGTAAAGTGCTAAAAAATGGCCCCAAAAGATATCTCTCTGGAATTAACTGCTTGGTTAGATCTTAGCTGTTTTATTTTCAGTACTTTAAATTACGGAACTTAAATACTGCAACGAAACATAACGTAACTAATTAAAAAGAGAAGTAAAATGAGAAACACCGTTTAAAAGCACAAATATGATTTAACAACTAAGTAGAACACAGGAACTTAGCAAATCTTCCATTGTCAAACAATTTTGGGACACAGGGTATAATTTTGTTTTTCCGGAAGCCAAAATCATTTGCAGACCTATTACTGTAGGTGAATTAGATTTACTAAAAGCCTTTTATGTTCACAAACAATTAAATAATCTCTGTAATGTTTTTTTTTTTTTGCTGTTCCGCATAACTCTCAAATCCTAGTCGATTGGCTCAAATATACATATTCTGATTGGTCCATCATCTTTCCTTTTTCGTATTTAAACTCTCCCATGACCTTATTTCATTCCATTTTTCTTGCTGGGTACTGAAGAAGGATGCTGTTTGCCTCCGAAACGTGTTTGCCAAGTTTTAAAAATTTTAATCTCATTTGTGCTTTTAAACGTTTTCATTTTGCATGACGTAACTATTCAAACAAAGAAAATGCCTCTGTTTTTGGCTATCTAAGAAGTTGTCAATGAGACGGTTGATGTTGCTTATTTCTAAAAACTGGATGCACTAACACCTGATGCATCACATTGGTGTCGGTCGATTGCGGTAGACTGTTGACTTCAGGTATTCTCAAAGTCAATAACCACATGGAGTAAAATCTGGGGAGGTTAAGCATGGCGAAAATGACGGCTTAACCAGCAACCATCGCTAAATGACGCGCATAAGCAATCTTTCACATGCCTAGTAGTATGGGGTGTAGCGCTATCGTACACAAATATCCTGTGCACAGTTTTTACTTCCTTTTACGCAGTAAAGGGAGTATTGTGATTGCGAAAAAAAGTCACTCAAATTTGAGTCTAAATTTTGATTTTGCTCACCCCCGAATGAATGTTCAGTAGTTTTTTCGACCTGTCAGCACGTGCATATGTATCTACCAACATATAGGCAGCCGAAAAATTCTTTTCAACCACCCCCGAGTTAATTACCACGAGTTTTCTCGTGACGTCTGTATGTACGTATGTATGTGCGGATGTGTGTGCGGATTTATTTGCGTATGTGCCTCGCATAACTCAAAAACTATATGCCGTAGAAGCTTTTAGCTTGGTATGTAGGCTCTGAGTATGGTCTAGTTGTGCACCTCCCCTTGTGGTTGCATTCGAATGTTCTCAAGGGGGTGTTTTACCCCTTTTTTGGGGTAAATCAGTGTTAATTTCTATGCACTCAAGTGATATGAATTGGCGCGACCACTTGGCAATATTTCGCCAAGCTTTTGGTCGCCAAGTGTTTAACGCCAACTTGGCGACATATCGCCAAGTTGGTGACAAATTTGGCGAAAAAATTATTTTTTGAATTTGGGTTCAACTTGGCGCTATTGGCGATATTTTGCGAAAAATTCACTGAATGATATTAAAATCAGCAATATTTAGAAAATTATCATTGTAAAATATTTTTTGCATTGTTTCGTGGCAGATTAGGGGAGTAAATATTTGAATTGTTACCTTGCTCACTCCAAGCACTTTTTTTAACACTTAAGGCAACTACTAAGAAATTTACACGTAAAAGGAAGTAGTGTGGGGTCCATACCAGATTTTTTTTTTTTTTTCGTGATCACAACACACTGTCCCTAAGTCAGAACTACATGACTGCAAAATATGAATGTTGTTTTTACAGTATAATACAGCTAATTTTATGGTAATAAACTGTAAAAATTGCTAGTTTTGCAGTACTAAACTGTAAAAATTGCTAATTTTACAGCAATAAATTGTAAAATTGCTAACTTTACAGTTTATTACCGTGCATTTTACAGTTTTAAACTGGAACCACTGCTGCCAGTATTATACTGTTGTTTTTACAGTATAATACAGCTAAATTTTACGGCAATAAACTGAACATTTTCTAACTTTACAGTAAGAAACTGTAAAATTGCTAGTTTTAGTTTATTATTGCGTATTTTACAGCTTTGAATTGGAATCTCCTCTGCCAGCATTTTACTGTAAAAAGGCAAGGCGCACAGTACGCAGACCTTCGTCTCCTCACTGTGAAACCGGTTGGTTTCTGAAGTTGAAGTTGAAGATACTGTAAAAACAACAGTTATTTTTTTACAGTGATGAAATGTACCGGTAACTCGATTATTCCATCCCGAGTCTGTAGTTTCGTCCTTACTGTGGAATCACCAGTCTGACATCACGCAGCGGTGACCTACGGACAGAACAGGTACACAGTCTAACGCAGCAGACATAGTCTAACAAAATCAAAGAAAAAAAAAATTCTGTTCCTCTCTCCCGAGGGAGTTTTTATAAGACATTGGGCCCGTCATTTAGGGTGGGTCAGAGGGGGGGGGGGTCAATCCCCCCCGTCATTCACCTGTGAGAAATCAATGTATTTACATGAAAGTGGCACGGGTTTCGCTGTTTTTTGGTGTCATTTACATTGAGTAATTTACATTGATTCACATTGGCATTACAAGGACGACGTTTGCTATTACTCTTTGATGTCTAAAGAAATCAAGACCAATGTAAATGACTCAATGCCCTTTGCCCCCTCCCCCTGCAAAAGTTCAAAATGACCGTCTGTAAGTCATTCATTAGGCTATCAGTAAAAGATGATCTCAACACTTTCCTGAAATAGAAATATGCTAAAGATGGAAGAGAATACTATATTTTTTCGCCGTATAAGACGGACTTTTTCTCCCCAAAATCAGGGGGGGGGGAATTTCCCCCCTGATTTTGGGGAGAAAAAGTCCGTCTTATACGGCGAAAAATACGGTAATTATTAATTACACACTCTGTGTTACTAAAGTATAAAATTATATCTTCGATAACAACCAGTTTAAATGTCGGTTAGTAAGTAACGGCAACGGAATTCTGGGATTCGTCACTTGCAGAATCTGAAATTACGCTCTAGGGGTCTAGTCTCTGCCCATACGTAAATTTAGGTACGTTAATCATGCCGTCAACGTACGCACGCATCGTAACGAACTCTAATAACGTATGCTGATAACCGTACGTGCCGTAACTGCGTAGTCTCTGCCCAAATATTCCGAACGTACGTTAACATTCGGCGTGTTTACGAACGTACTGAAAAACATTAAGCCACGCCTTTATTCCGATCCAAATCAGCCAATCGAAAATTAGTGTTTCAATCGGCACGTATCGTAATCGTTGACTTGGCAATGCTCGGCAGACAACGCTTTTACTTTTGTTTTCCATTGTTTGCATACACACAGACCCTATACTATTACTTATGAGAAAAGACAACGGGTGTCACTAAAAAAATCATTGACAAATATTGGAATTTAGATAAATAACAGCGGGATTGTATTTTGAATAGTCAAAACAATTGATTTCATGATTTATAAATTATTGTTGTTAACATATATACAGATTAAAGCGTATTGACTGTATGACATATCATAGAATATTGCATCTATCACCATTTATCTATATCATCATTTAAAGCATGATGGTCATTTGACAACAGCCGAATTGAGTTTTATAAATCGGGTCTTCTTATTTTCAAAGGCAACAAAATTATGTAAAAACAGGAAGATATTGCAGCTTTACAAAAAAAGTAATACTGTTCCTGAATTTGCCGACTTGTCATTTCGAGCTTGCCGAATGAGGAAAACTCTCATGACCTCCCTTCGGGACTCCTGAATATGTATAACACTATAATATTTTTCAGAATCTAATTTAAAATATTTTTGTGCTGGATATGGAATTAAAAACAAGTACTACAAGCCCTAATTAACACAATTGCTAGGGCCTGATTATGGCACAGGCCATCTAGGCCTGGGACTGGGGCCTCATCTTCCTAAGGGGCCCTAATTTTTTAAAAACTGATACGCAGCATTGAAGAAATATGTATTTTTAAGAAAAAAATAATGATTCATAAATTGAAAAATAAAAACAATCTCTTTCGATACTTAATTAGCACTTCTCTTATTTAGTTCATTTTATGGAAAGAAAAAAAGATTTATTTCTTGGGAATTAGCTTTAAAAATCTTGAGATAAAATGGATATAAAAAAACAGTATCAGGGCTAGACAATGCATACAGTGCAACTACATAGGGCCTTGCAGAGCTCTATACAATGATCCCCAAAAATCACCCCCCTCAGGGGTGCCCACAGGAAGGATTATGGCGCAAGTTGCGCCAACAAAATTTTAGGGGGGATTTTTAAAACTGATTTATTTATTTAAATTATTTATTAATTTAGTTTTTTATTTAAATTATTATTTTTTTTCGTGTGTGTGTGGGTGTGCTTGGAATGTGTGGAAGAGAAAAAAAGTGATTATATTCTGCGCATAATTAGTACTTTTAAAAAGTTAATACATGAAAAACTAATAGTTATAATTTAAAAAATAAATAAATAATATTAGAAAAAAGAAATAAAAAAGAGGGAAAAAAATAAAAAGCACAAGAGGGCTGTGAAATTTTTTTTTTTGGGGGGGGGGGCGATTCGCGCCATTGAGCTTGGGGGGGGGATGGGTAAATACTTTCTTCATTATTTTGCAAACAAAACATTTTTAATGCTTTTCGTCCATTTATAGAGTATTATTTAATTATCCCCCCCTTGTATCGCAGTGGCGATACAGGGGGGGGATAATTAAGGGCGAGGATACAAGTGGGCCCCCTTATATCGCCACTGCGAAAAAGATTTTTTTTTTTTTTTGGTGACTTGAAAAGGCAGAGCACAGAAGGGGGCCTCTAAAGTATTGTCGGCCTTGGGCCTAAATTTTTAATTGACAGTGTCATTTATTTATTTATTTTGTGAGAAAATCTTTCCTCGAAATATTGTCGTTACATATCAAATTAAAGCGCATATAATTGTTATTAAAATGAGTTAATATGCAACTCTGTACCTCTCATAGAACTTGAGTTATAATATTTTACAGCACTGCCAGCAAGAAAAAAAATGTTTTTAACGAATTTCAGAAATTAATTACTGATTAATTATGAATAATAGATTTTTCAATATAAAAAAATAGACGTGAGGCCGCCCTGGACTTTTGAAACTGCCCCCCCCCCCTTGAGGTGTTGAATTTCAGAGTTGTAAAAAAAAACTTTTTTATTTACTTGACATAAAATGTATTTTCAAGGTAAACCGTGCAAAGCCCGGCCACACAGCGTTATTAACAAAGAACAGTATTTAATTCAATTGATAGATGTAATTCTCGCGGACGATCCACCCTGCTGTCTAAAAAAAAAAAGTCTTCATTTTACATGAAAAAAGTGCCGCCCCCCCCCCCCCAATCATGCCGCCCTGGGCTATAGCCCATTAAGACCATACGTAAATACAGCACTGTTCAAGGGTAGAATTCCCGAAAGTTACATGAAAATCCGAAACGGCCAGGTCGAGATTTCTTTCGTTTTTTGATTGATTTAATATGGTTGAATAAAAGGAATCTGTGTGAAAAAAATAAACAGCAGTTTTCGTAAGGCGCGAACAAGATTTGCTACTACTCTATAAATGGACGCAAAGCATTAAAGATGATGTTTTGTTTGCAAAATAATGAAGAAAGTACTTACCCGCAAGTGAGCTGGTAGTCTTCCGGCGGGAAAACTATCTTTAATATCTTCCGTGAGGTCAATCAATCGCTAAATTTTTTGTTAATCTGAAAAGTTTAACAAATATGCGCTCGAAAGCATTGAATTGGTCTTTAAACACCATTTCTTTCTATCGTTTCCAATCTTTCAACGTCTTCTAGTTGCTAATCCAACGCAGCAAACGCGGCATCCATCTTGGATTTTAAGTACGCAAAATGGTTTTCCGCCTGAAAGAAGACGGCGTAAATTTTCCGTATGTTTACATTTTAGAGTACGTATTTTGCGTGCGGAAAAAAAGGGCAGAGACTAGCGGGTCTCGCTACATACGTTAAAATGACGTCACGGGTTGGTTTTGAATGCGGAGAATTTTTCCGTATTGGGCAGAGACTAGACCCCTCAAGTCTCAGAATTCCACGGATCCTTTGACCAAGGTTGGTTTAAAATGCACGGAAGTGAAGATGAACGCCTCTAACTTGAATTAATACCTTTTATAAAACCTACTTTGCACGAAGCTTTGGTACAAAAATGTTTCATTAGTGTAAAAAAAAAAAAAAACATCGACATTTTGAATTCCAATTATGTTTTTCGCAATGACGGAATTGTGATATAGATACGTCTGTTTATGTGTGCGTGTGTTGGCGTGGGTGCACTGCAAAAAGGGAACTGTTGTTCTTACAGTATAATACTGGCAGCCGAGGTTCCAATTTAAAACCAAACTGCATAGTAATAAACAGTAAAACTAGCAATTTTACAGTTTCTTACTGTAAAGTTAGAAATTGTACAGTTCATTGCCGTAAAATTTAGCAATATTATACTGCAAAAACAACAGTATAATACTTGCAGCCGAGATTCCAGTTTAAAACTGTAAAATGCACATTAGAATACAGTAAAATTAGTAATTTTACAGTTTATTACCGTAAAAGAAGCAATTTTACAGTTTAGTACTGTAAAATTAGCAATTTTAGTTTATTACGGAAAAATTAGAAATTTTTACAGTTTATTACTATAAATTAACCCTTAGTTTGGCACATATCAAAAATTTAAAAATTTTGACAAAAAGTTTTTATTTTAGTTTTTTTTGGGGGTAAAATGCATAAATATTAAAAAGTTTAAAAAAATTTCATGGGAAAAAATGAAAAGAAAATCGGTTTTATTAATTGTGTATTCTGTAGGATACACTGCTAAAGTAGCAAATAAGAATACATAAAAACTTTTTATAAAATTTAATCAAGTATTTATTTACAATACAACTACATCTATCTATAAATTATCATACAAATCAAAATACAAAAGAAATTAAAAAATAAAAGAGAACATACTTGTAAACCTGTAATCGACGTAACGCCATGTTGTTTTGGTAGAACACACTGTAACATTTATAAACTTAATACTGAACGCGTTGCTTTGTAAATAGCCACAGTAAAGACAGATGTTGAAAAAGAAGGTTCGAATAATGCTATAGGTTAAAAGCCAGCCCCCTAGAGGGCGCCTAATTCAAATTAAAAAATGCAGAAAGTGATGTATCCTGTAGGATACATTGCCAAACTAAGGGTTAACTGTTTATTACTGTAAAAACAATATTCATTTTTTACAGTGTGTGTGTAGGCTGTCGTGTGTGAGTGTAGGACATGGGCGCCACCATCTGCTTTACCTGCTCTGCCGAAGACCAAAGTCGGACCTGCACCACCTAAAGGAGATGGGGTAGCACCAGCAGCTCTGCAGAGCTAGCTCTGAGCTGAGTAGCTCTGAGTCCGCCATCTTGTCCCGAACGGCGAAGGAGTGTGCGCGACGCTCGAAGAGCAGGTTGGTGAGTAACGTTGGCAACTGCCAATTTGAAACAGGGATTGCAAGAAGTCTGAATTCTTTTCAGAAAACATCTTGCAATTTTTCATTGTTGAATGATAATAAAAAAAAATAATAATAAAAATTGCGAGTTAATTCTACAAGTGGAAATGACACTTACAGATTTGAGCAACAACTGTCAAATGTAATGGGGTTAAATTTTTACACTGAAAGCAGGACAAGCGGTCAAAGTTTTAAGCTGTTTAAATCTCAGGCTAATCGGGAAATTCGCAAAAATTACTACTTTAGCAGGGTAGTGAGAACTTGGAATAGTTCACTGGAAAGGCAGTAAGGAGCAAGGGAGTGGATAATTTTAAGAGGGCCATTGATCTTCATTGGGGTTCTATAATTTGACTAGGACCAGCCTAGTTGGGTTCAGAGTCTGTAGTTGGTCGTCGCATTTGTATTTGTATGAACAAATGATTAATTAATAATCAATTGCTGGAACACAAGCCAGTAGTTATTTTTCTCATGATGGGTAATTCCATTGTGACTAACATAACAGTTTGAATAAATTTTTAATCTTATTTTCTGTGTGCGAGCCTTATTTTCGTCAATATAGCAAAAACAAGCTGTTATTCTTCTCCGCATAGATGAGTTGTTTAAGTTAATATACAAAAATAATAATATTACTTTCATTTTTGGTAGTTAGGGACTATTTTGATCAACGTGACTAACATAACAGATTTGCAACCCTCAAAATTTTGTATTAAGTTCATCAACACAATTCTCTAAAACTAAACCATAAAATTATTATTTTTTCCCTGATAGTATCTATGTGAAAGGTTATTTTCACATTAATAATTGTAAACTTGACATATATTTTAAATAATATTACAAAAAGTAGTATTTTAATAAAACTTGCCTGTGACTAACATAACGTGACTAACATAACACGTGATTACACATTTAACTTTAAGTGTATTACAGATAATATTAATAACTGCGATCTATTAACACCCAATGATGTTGTAATTAGATATTTTTTACTTTGCCACTATTATTGCTTTATTATAATTGAAAATAACATACACTAAATAACCTATCTAACATTGACGAAAGTTTTCTTTTAGATAATGAAAACATCTGTCCCCATGAATCGTCGCAACTTAAAACCATGCTTTTTTTTTTTTTTGAAAGAGTTTAAATGTGTGTAAAGAAATTTTGAATTTTGCACTTTGTTTCGTTCTTTCTTTTTGTAATACCTTCCTTTCAGAAAAGATATTTCTCTGATATTAGAATCTTTTCACGTCTGTCACGCCGCTCCGTAACTCCTCGAGAACATGTTGAGCATGACCCTCAATAACGAGTTTCGATAACTCAAAGCTTTATAAACTCAAATATACCTTCATTTCAAAGTTTTCATTTGATCCCAAATTCTTGAAAAGACGGTAGGAACTGCTTGTAACTCGAACTATCAATAACTCTAAGTTTTTAGCCGGTCCCTTGGGACTATGAACTATTGAGACTTGACTGTATTTAAGATGTTAATTTGCATCATTAGAAAGTGTATTTTGTCTTTTAGAATTTAAGTAAAACTTTAAGTTAATTATTTAGATATAAGTTTATTAATTTATTTTTTAAAGTAAACATGTTTAGAATAATTTTAAATAATAATGATAATATATCGGTCATTTCACCGAAAATGGTACAAATCAGTCCCGATACTTCAGAATTTTGGGAATTAATTTTAATGTTTACCACCAATTAATTATATTTTTTTTATTTGTTCTCCATCTAATTGTGTGTAACCAAGTATTACTTATTTAGGCATAAGCCATTTATAAAGGACCCCCCCCCCCCCCAAGAAAAAAAAAATCTTTGGCAAAAGAAGAAAAAAATGATCTGCCCCAGCTTCAAATTGCTAGGACTTAAAATGCAATTTAAGATTAAGCTGAAATGCAACAACAAAATCATTTGCAATGCACAGCACAAAAAATGCTTCTGACACCCTTTCTGCTGATTTTTATGTATGTAAACAAAAAAATCTTGGAAAAACACCTATTTATCTTTGTTCCTAGACTTTTTTATGTTTCAAACTGTCCACTCTGTTACAAGCCTTTCAGAAATAAAATAAGCAATCGCATTCAATGTGATATTTTTTTTAATAAGTACAAATAATGTATCTGCTTTGATTACTTTGATACATTGAATTATATAATCAGTAACTTAGATAAGCCTAAAATTCTTTGCTGATGATAGTTAATTTGCACTGTGGGATGTCCACTCTGTTACAGTCGCATTAATAGTGCAAAAAATATTTTTCCTTGAAATTGCAGACAGAATTAGTTTTAGGATGCTTAGTACATTTTATACTTGTTCTGTAATTAACTTTTCTTTACGATTAGAAATATATTTTTCAAACCTCATTTGTCTCCTCTGTTACACAAAGTGGTCGAACTATTCAAAACCCTTAATGAATGACTCATATATACAAGCCATTTACACTTTATTATGCACAAATAAACAGAGAATAATTTTTAAAACAATGATTAATTGGCGAAAATTACTTCATTTGATAAACTTAACTCGACAATTTCAGACATGATTTGTACCATTTTGACTGGAATAACCCATAAATATAACATTTGCATCTCGGAATGTATCTTTATTTTTTCAAAATGAAGTTGAGTTTCGAGGTGATCGTTTAAGAATTAGTTTATTAATTTGTTTTTAAAAAAGTGAATATGTTTAGCATGACCCTTAATGTATTTAAAATGATAATTTGCCACTTTTAAGAATGTGTATCTTAATTTTTGGAACTAAAGTAAAATTTCAAGTTGATTATTTAAGTAAAGTTTACTCATTTGTTTTTTAAAAAGTGAACAACTTTAGCATACCTCTTAAAAGTATATTTAAACTGCTGATTTGAATCTTCAGAAAACATGTTCCTTTGTTTTTTGGAGTTATATAAAATTTTTTACTGATTATTTGAGTATAACTTTGTTATTATTATTATTATTTAACACACTGGTCCTGTTTTAATATTTTCTTCTTTAACTTGTATGTTAGAAAAATTACATGCATATTATTCTTTAAAAAAAGAATTTCAAAGCAAAATTTTGCTTTATATTATTGCAAAATGAGAAATAAGAAAATGTGTTACTTTGTAATGAAGTTTAAATTCATAAAATTCTAATAAAAGATGTATCAATTTGAAAAAAAAAAAAAAAAAACGTTTATCTGAGCTTAGTTTTTTTTTCCTTTTTTCTTTCTTTGTTTCTTTCTTTTTTTTTAATATTGGTGAAATATTTAATAACTGTATCATTTACGTAGAAACCTATTGAAATGATATTGAAACAGAAAAGCTTTAAAATTTAAACTAAGAATAATTAAAAGTTTAAACTTTGAGTATATACAGAAATATTTAATTCAATCTTTTAAAGTTTCGTCTATTTTGATAAAAATACATAATTTAGAAAGAAATCACAATATGCTAGTGTTTCATTTCATATGCAGCGCTACTCCTGTAAAAATAAAATAGAGGCTTTAAAAATTAATTTAAATGTATTTAACATGTTCTTAAAGAAATTATGCGAGAAACAACTTTGATTTATTGTTTTGAAGCTGCATTACATAAAAATAAGTGAACATGCAATGTAATTGTAGCCGGATATCCGGTATCCGGCGTGTGATGAGCCACCGGATATCCGGTATCCGGCAAAATCACTATCCGGTCCATCCCTAGTTAATATTGTAACTTTTGATTAAACATGAAAACTTTTAATGAGTATGCTTATCGCATATTTTTCTTTGACTTTCTTTGCTGGATTATAAAACGTCAACCTCGAAAGCAACATCAAACCCAAAACATCGATGTTGGAAAAACATCGGCCCTCAAACATCGATGGTAAAAATATCGATGTTCTTCCAAAAACATCGATGTTTCCAAAGCATCGACATCGATGTCGCAGCCCTAGTGTGCATTATAACGATCTTTTATTGTATTACAAGATCGGTTTTAACACAATAAGGAGGGCTCACAAATTATGATTTTTTTTTCCGAAATTCCGAATTTACATGACTTATCTGACTAATAAGAGACAAGTTTGGAAAGCACTAGCAATGGTTTTGGATACTGGAATGGATA
>JAXGGA010013006.1:0-36728 GCA_038373865.1 Uloborus plumipes
AGGTTACTGGACTAATGTACCAGTTGAGAAAAATAAGTCTCATGACTGATGAAAGCAATTCTGGAAGAATAAAAATTGTAACCAGGTCTTTTTGAACAAGAAAGATGAGTTAAAGGGAGGATAATCTACATTTCATTAAAACATTAAGCAATGAGTTTTATTTTCAACACTGTTTATGCTTTTTTTTTTTTTTTTTTTGTCTTTTGTTTTAAAATTAAAATAAGTCTTGTACAAGGAAGAGTTCAACGTAACTGTTTAAACGTCCCACATTGCAGACATAAAATAGGTCAAATATATGTAAATAAGGAATGTTTTATAGTACAAATAAAAGATATATTTTTTGTTATGCTAAAATTATACTGTATCTTGACATATTTTAAAGTAATCACAACTTAGTAATATTTTGCTATCTCTCTCTCAATCAGCTTTATACTGACATATGAGGTAATGTGAAGCAATTAGACATAAGTGCCTAAATTAAAAAGTGGAAGATAAATAATGCAAATGGTAGAAGAACCTCTTTTCTGCTCAAGAGAAGAGATGGTATTGGCAGCCCTGGTAAGTGCTGTTATATAGTATGATTTAGAAAATAAACCTTATTGAATTATCTTAACTTTGAACGCAATTTACTCTAGACTTAATTAAGTCAACTTTCATCCTTTTACTCCTCACTGCTTCATTTATATCATTCATTGCAAAATTTAATGAGCTAATTTAGGGGAAGACGCCGCATTGGGGAAGATATCGTATCAAGTGTTGCACCCACAAGCGTCAACAAAAACAGCTAGCCGCTCTGTTAGAATGAAGGAGCATGTACGTCGAGAGTATACATAAACTTTTGCTGATTTACTGCAGGTTTGGGGGGTGATTTTGTAGTGTTTTACCCTTTTTACAGATCTGATGAGTGACCGAAATAGTGTTAAATGCTTTTAGCCAAGGCACCGCAGTTTCGTTTGGGGAAGATGCCGTCGCTTTTTGACGAGCCCTAGAGAAAACAATGGTCCTACTCGAAACGTAGACCTAGAAAACTACACCGAACCGTCGAAAAAATGTAATTCAATTAAATACATTGTGTATCGCAGTTAGCGCAAAAAGTCCTGTACGGCATCTTTACCCAACGGAAATTGTCCCAATGGCATCTTCTCCAACCGTTGGGGAGGATGCCGAAACGGAAGGGTTTTGTAATCATTGATTTTCGGTGGTAAAAAATAGTGTTTCAAAGCGAAACGTATTTTCTTACCAATCACTGAACTCCATATTTTTTCGGATAAATTGGATTTTTTAAAAGAAAACCCATGCCCAATTTTGCATAAAATAAAGTCAAAAACTGCAGCGTTTTCCCCAATCTGCCCTACTTAAGAATATTTTTGTAAAATGGGAAGCAATTTAAAATTACCCCTGAAAGGTATACCAGTTTCTTCAAAACTTTTCTGACTTATTGCAGAAATTCTCGAGGAACTGGCTTAGAAGAATAAACTGAAAAATATCCGCGTTTTAGAAAGACTGGAAAAATTCCTCCAAGTGATTCGTACAAACGTGACTTCGACGCAAAGACAAATATTTCTGATAGAGAAAAAAAAAAGAAGTTGATGCCCGTATCCCTCCCCCCCTTGAGAAGTTGAAAGACCGTGATTCCTCAAAGGGTTTGAAATATTTCTCCCATTTTCCTTCTAGATAGCACTTGGTATTATTTTTAAACTGCACTTAATGCATAAAATTCATGAGCGTACAGCTAAGAGAGAGGCACGTGTTGATATCTATTTAGCTCTAATATAAATAATATTTAGTGAATAAATATTTTCCTTTTATTTGCAAAAAAACGTTTGAAAATATAGTATCTGCAATGCAGTGCAGAAGGCTAGAAGTTCAGAAAACATGAGTGTCATGTATAATGACGAGAATTTTTACAGGTTAAATTTGAACCATATTTAGTTGCTTTATTCTTTGACAATTGGAAAATGTACTTCGCTTCACTGTCTGGTGTCTTATGGTGCTTCTTTCATCGTCCGTTTTTTCCTCCACCATAGTTCAACACAAATTTTGGAACAAAAAATCTTTTTAATTAAAGGTGATCTTAAAACAGACAAAAAAGTAGAAAATATTTTTGAGGGATTTAGGTAGATTTAAATAGAGAACTTACACACTAGGGTGGACCGAAGAAACACTTTTTTTTTATTTCGAATTTGTAATAGCGCGGAAAAAATGCGAATTATGAAGACAAAAAGAAGGAAAAAAAATTATCGAAATCGGTTGATATATTCCGATCGCGCATAAGGCCTAAAGTTTGACAAAAAATGAAAAAACTTCATTTTCGCGATTTTTTTTTTAATTTCTGAATTGAATGTTCTCGTAATGTAATAGTGCGGAAAAGTAGCTAATTGTGAAGACAAAAAGAAGGGAAAAAAATTATCGAAATCCATTGATATCTTCCGTTCGCGCATAAGGCCTAAAATTTGACAAAATATGAAAAAAACTTCATTTTTGCGATTTTTTTTGAAAACTTTTTAAATGAGATGTTTTCATATTTTTTCGGGCGAAAAAGGTGATAATTATGAAGACAAAAAGAGGGATAAAAAGGAGGAAAAAAATTATCAAAATCCATTAATATCTTCCGGTCGTGCCTAGGTCATAAACTTTGACAAAATATGAAAAAACAACATTTTTTGCGATTTTTTGTTTGATTTTTTGAGTTTGATGTTTTCGTAATACAATAGTTTGTAACGTTTACTAATATAGCCTTAAAACATTGTGTTTTAATTTGGTTTTGGTCAGTTAATATCTTCCCGTCGCGCATTAACCCCAAAATTACCCAAAATAATAATAAAAAAAAGTTACATTTTTACGCATTTTTGGTTTTTGATGAATATTTTTTTGTGAAACAAGCGTAGTATTTTTTGAGACAGACTGACAATAAGATAGAAAAACAAACTACCACAGGTTTAGTCGATGTTATCCAGTTGCGAAAAACCTTAGAAATTCTCATGCGCAGACGTCGGGCAGCAGTCCAGGCAACGTCGCTCGCCTGGCAACGACTCTCTTCCACTCCATTGTCGCCTTCCTAGGACCATGTCAGCTTCCTGCCTATATTGGTTTTTCAGTCTGCGTTTCTATGTAGTAATCGCAGTGTACTATTATTTAGTTCAATCTAGCTGTTTTGATTTTGAAAATCTTGTAGTCTTCTGTAATGATGTACCCAAGTAGCATCAACTCATCGGATTTTGCTCGGCCGATCAACTAACTCCTCGTAAACTGATCCCGTAACGCACGACGATATCGTTCCGATCAGTATCCGAGCACGGTTTTCGATGAGCTACTTTTCATCGGAAAGCGATATCCTTCCGATCAAATTTCCCGATGAAAATAAGATGAGCAAAATTCCATCAGAAAATGATATCCTTCCGATCAACTTTCCCGATGAAAATAAGATGAGCTATATTCCATCTAAAAACAATATCCTTCTGATCAAATTTCCCGATGAAAATTAACCGAGCTATGTGTTATTGGAAAACTATACACTTCCAATCAAATTTCCCGATGAAAATATGCCAAGCTGCAGATTTCATCAGAAAGAGGTCGTAAAGATCAAATTTTCTGATGAAAATTTTCCCAATCTCAAATTTTTGTTAAATATGCAGTGTTGGTTTCATTATTCGTAGACTTGGTAGCGTGGTGGTAGAGCGTTGGCTTTCCGCGCCGATAACTCGGGTTCGATGCTGGAGTTGGCCAGTCGCAAATGGTTGGGGGAAATAAAAAAGAGGTTCCAAAATTCACTGCCACGGAACTAAACTGCGCTCTTTTTTCTTTAAATTGATCCAACTCTCATCGTATTTTGACCCAAAATTTATCGCCACGGAACTACACTGCTCGTATATTGATCCAACTCTCATCGTATTTTTATCCAAAATTGATCCTAAATTCATCGGCACGGGACTGCACTGCTCGTAAATTGATCCAAATCTCATCGTAAACTCATCGGATTTTGCTGCTCGGATTCTGATTGGCCGATGAGACATATTGGAACAATTCCCGATGAAAACTCATCGAAATCCGATCATCGGCCGATGAGAATTTCATCGGGTTTCGATGAATGGCCGATCATCGGCCGATGAGATTATGCTGCTAGGGTAGTTTCCTGCTGTTAGTGGACTCTGTGATTTAACAAAAAGTTATGTAGCAACAAGACAAATACTCTAATAACAAGCTAATATTTGGCTGCCCCACTTTTGGCACTATTGGCACTCCAAAGAACTGCCATCAAACTAACTGCCTGCTGGCGAAGACACCATTATTAATTTCTAGTGCCAAATTGAACCTTCCTTGAGTACAGTACCTAATGATGTCCTTGCCAGTGGACGGCTTGTTTGATGGCAGTTCTTTTGGAGTACCAAAAGTGGGGCAGCCAAATATTTGCTTGTTATTAGAGTATTTGTCTTGTTATTACATAACTTTTTGTTAAATCACAGAGTCCACTCACAGCAGGAAACTACATCATTACAGAAGACTACAAGATTTTCAAAATCAAAACAGCTAGATTGAACTAAATAATAGTACACTGCGATTACTACATAGAAACGCAGACTGAAAAACCAATATAGGCAGACAGCTGACATGGTCCTAGGAAGGCGACGATTGAGTGGAAGAGAGTCGTTGCCAGGCGAGCGACGTTGCCTGGATTGCTGCCCGACGTCTGCGCATGAGAGTTTCTAAGGCTTTTCGCAACTGGATAACATCGACTGAACCTGTGGTAGTTTGTTTTTCTATCTTATTGTCAGTCTGTCTCAAAAAATACTACGGTTGTTTCACAAAAAATTATTCATCAAAAACCAAAAACGCGTAAAAATGTAACTTTTTTTAATTATTATTTTGAGTAATTTTGGGGTTAATGCGCGACCGGAAGATATTAACTGACCAAAACCAAATCAAAAAACAATGTTTTAAGGCTATATTAGAAAACGTTACAAACTATTGTATTACGAAAACATCAAATTCAAAAAATTAAAAAAAAAATGCAAAAATTGAAGTTTTTTTCATATTTTGTCAAAGTGTAGGCCCTAGGCACGACCGGAAGATATTAATCGATTTCGATAATTTTTTTTCTCTTTTTTATCCCTCTTTTTGTCTTCATAATTATCAACTTTTTCGCGCGAAAAAAATATGAAAACATCTCATTTAAAATTTTTTCAAAAAAAAAAAAAAAATCGCAAAAATGAAGTTTTTTTCATATTTTGTTAAGTTTTAGGCCTTATGCGCGATCGGAAGATATCAATGGATTTCGATAATTTTTTTCCTTCTTTTTGTCATCACAATTTGCTATTTTTCCGCACTATTACATTACGAGAACATTCAATTCAAAAATTTTTAAAAAAATCGCGAAAATTATGTTTTTTTTTCATTTTTTGTCACACTTTAGGCCTTATGCGCGATCCGAAGATATCAATCGATTTCGATAATTTTTTTTCCTTCTTTTTGTCTTCATAATTCGCAACTTTTCCGCGCTATTACAAATTCGAAATAAAAAAATTGTTTTTTCGGCCCACCCTATTACTCACACATCAATGAATATATTTTGCAACAGCAATAAAATTTTTACATAAATTATCAATAAAAAAATCATCTCTGTCATGAGCCCTAAGTTTTTTCTTTCAAATTTAATGTGTATTTAACAGCGTTTAAATACTTAGAACCGCGAGTTTCAGGTACAACCTGTGAGACGTTCTGAATGTTTATGGGATTTCTCTCAGATCTATCTACACGAAGTTTTGAGAAATTATTTCATTCATTTTAGTCCTTTTAGAAACATGTTAATTTGAAAACATGGTTATTTGATTAATTATTTTAAACTAATTTCAAAAAGCTCTAAAGTAAAACATGATTAAAAAAGTTACACATTTTGCTCTATTACTTCATACTGTCTCTCTGTAAAGAAATGTAAAGCATAGTTTTAATTTTTTTCAAACAAATTTTAGTGTAATACATCAATTCTCAAATCGTTATATCTCGATTACATTCTCTATTGCCAAACATATAACCTCCATGAAGACGGAAAATTTAAGAGGAAAACATAATTACAAAATTGTCCGTTATGCCGAAAAGCTAGCGTTTATTACTTTATCACGTAAGAGCAAAAATAACTTGAAGTAGTCAGCACTTAGTACTAGAATATAACATTCCTAATAAAAGGTATTTATTGCTCTGTTCTATTGAGAGACAAAGTGCCAAGGGATGAATTCTAATGCAAATGCACAAATATCACTTGAGAAGGAATTATTTTCCGCACATTTGCACTCGTAAGAGAAGTAATAAAGCAAGGCACTAACTCCCCGAATGACTTCCGAAATTGCAAGTTCGTGTTTTCTTGGTCAAAATGCACATAAGAAGAAAAATAACGTTATTGTCCCTTAGGAAATTCGAGTAATATTGGTCACATTAATATTCAATGTGTAGAGTGGAGGAAAATTTTAATATGTGTAATATGTTTAATTGCTAGTTCAAAATATATAATAATATAAAGGGTATTTCATTTCTGTCTCCTTCTTTACCGCCCTTTATAGCTGGACTAAAATATTTGGACTAAAATTTTGGACTAAAATTATCAACTATTTATAAAGTTTGGGTGAAACAATCAATCAAACCTGTCTGTCTTGAATTTCACGCGACAGAAGAAAAATTCGAGATATGGAGGTTTCGACATACAGAGGTTGTGATAAAACTTGAAATATTTGCGATTGGAGCTAAGTTCAAATACTTAAGCAATGGTTTTTCAGTGATATTGTAGAATATTTTACAGCATGACATGTTGTGAGTACATGTTTTACTTATCTTCATGATTATATCAACAGCAATTTTATGTATACCTATAAGTATGAATATTGTTTTTGAAATGATTGTACAAAAAATGATATTTGTCTCCAAGTAATACCCTTGATACAGGTTTAACTGGAGATTAAATTCAAAAATGAGAGTCGTCGAAATACGAGATATAGAGGTTTTCTGGAAACTTCTTTCGATATAAACATGGGAAGAAACACTAAATTTATACTGTTAAAGAAACGAATTCGAATAATTTCAACATGAAGAGGTTTTCGAGATATTCAGGTTCGAAATAAACAGATTCGACTGTATTACATATTGCTTTTAAAAATACATTAAATCTTACAATTTGTAATACGCGTTCAAACGTGGCGCGTATTTTTATATTAACCCTCTGGAACGAGAATACTGCTCCTGAGTGGGTTGGCAAACAAAGGCAAGTTATTAATAGCTTTCAATTTTATTTGAAAATGCAAAAACAAAAACCATAATAGGCTATTATTTTCGTTCGTACATTTCTTTGTCTACGATTTTTCTTTTCTTTTTTTTTCTTTTTCTTTTTCTTTTGAATTTGCCAAATGTTATTTCTGGTAGACAGTTTTACTACATATCTGTTATAAAATTGCCTTTCAGCATTACTATTTACGAAGTTTTACAAAACTGTTTTTCCCAAACAATGAAATCAATCAACTCCATCTGTGTATTCGAAACTGAACATCATCATCCAATAGAAATCCCCGGAGGTGTAAAGCATTATCCGACGAGCCTGCAATTGACAGGGTCATTTCACCAAAGGGAATGTTCAAATTTTCAGCAGTGGCGATTTTCGTTTGTCTGCTGAACTGTAGACTCAAATAAATGGTTCAGTGATATATATTTGCTTTGTCTTCTTTCTAATGAATTAGACTAACTTCATACTACTCACTTCACGAATTTACTAGCATATTTCTTGTCTTTGTCAAATACTCTGTGACATTGCTTTAAAAACTGACTGTATAGGAAAGAGTTTGCGGAATAATTTAACACAAATGTTTGTAGTTGTTTGGAAATTATCCAAAACATGACTTTAGCACATGGCATTGCATTTACAACTATGCATGAGTTAAGCTCGTAGTTTATATATGTAATTAGCATTTATCAAAACACCGTAGGATGAAGGATCTATGAATTAGTTAGAAAAAGAAAGGAGTAAAAAATTTCATTTGTACTGTGAAAAGTTGAAACGAAACTGGTCTGACCACCTTCACAGGAAAAAAAACTAAGATAGATGGACCACCGTTGATAAATGAGATTGTCAAGTTTTCAATACAATAGAAAATGAAATAAAGGGGAAATAAAGATAAATTGATGGTATAGGTTTTAACGCATAAAAATTAATATTTCCAGTTTTAGATTAAAGTACTATTTTGAGGTAAATAATTTTGTCTTTGCTTAAATAATTGTTTGAAAAAAAAGGATAAGAGACGAGTACAAGTAACCTATAGATAAAAAGAAAGATACAAATGCAACATGCTTTGACTGAAGAGCATAAAACGTTTAATTGAGGAAACTATTAAAAAAAACTTAAGCAAAATAAGAAAGAACAGTATAATAGTAGTGTAAAATAAAATAGGTACATTCAAACTTATTAAAACAAAGTATTTATCCATTTCAATACATTCCTATGATATATTTCCATAAAAAATATCTTCCATTATATTTATCAAGGGTGTTTTTTTTTATTTTGGGTCAATTTATTTCAGTTAAAGTCGCGTATTTTTGTTAAGTATTTTAAGATCGTTTCTATTTTTTGTCTAGTTTAATATGTTAATACATAAAACTATTGCTATATTTTATCGAAATATTGTTATATATTATCATTGAAAGAAAATTGTTATATACTATCATGTAATTTAATTTTATCAACTCCCATCAAGCATAATATATTCATTTGTGATAATTTATATGTTCTGAAATCCGTATAACTCTCAGGCTATATTTTTTATTTTATTTGTTCACTTATTTATTTTTAATTTCATTTTCTATAAGTAGCTTTCTCTTACAACATGATTAAAGAATTAGAAAGTTCACAATACGAACAAATAGTGTTTCCTGCTCCAAAGTTAAGGGCTCTTTCTCATATGTAATTCATTTTTACATTACACGTTGCTCAATTGTTGCAAAAAACTAACTACAACTAACTACTAACTTGTACTATAAACAAAGTATTTTTCCACCTTATTTCACAATATAAACCAATGCTTACAAGTATGCACAATTTTTCTGAAGAAAGCAAAATATTAATTAAAATTAATTTTAAATTAAATAACTTGTGTTTGGAAATCTAATTATTTATTTTTGTTAAAATATGCATTTCTTTCTTTATGTTAAAGTAAGTTTTTTCAATATCTTTTTGACAGATGTATACTGATATTTTTTAAGTCCTGAAAAATTTTACAAAAACCTATTCCGCTTCTGATATTTATCAGACTTTTATTTCCGTAATTATCGATTTCAAAAGTTTGATGTTATGTAAAATGATACAACATTTGTTCCCTTTATCATGGAAGAAGAAACTGAGAAAACATAAAATTTAGTCACCCCGTTAGTCGAAAATAGTTTTATAATAGTTTTTAAAATGCCCCATCTCTATAATCTTGTCGATCTCCATTTCTAACAGCTGGTACAAAGGAGAAATAGCAATTGAGATTTTCTGACGCTCGTCCTGAGAGCACTTATACGAAAGAGGACTGAAATTCAGTCATTTGAGATGACACTGATGATGTCGAACTCTCAAGCAGGTAAAATCAGGAAAAAACACTGCATTATTTCTAACTTGTAATGTGTTTTCAATGTTTGATAAAAACTTCTATAACAAATTAAAACTTTCAACTGCAATTATTTGCATGCACTGTCATAAAAAAAATATGATTTCAATGTATATAAATGAAATTGATCGTAAGCGACAAAAGAGGTGTGGTGATGAAAAGAGATAATTTTTTTAAAAAATGTTATACTTTATCCAAAATCCTTCATTCCCTTTATGAAGTCATCCATTCCTACAACCTAATTAAAAATTTTAGCTGTTCAATAACTATGATTTCTTCCCGTACTATATCTTCCTGTATACAGAAAAAAAAGCTCTTTTACTACTTTTTAGACACATTTATCTTGTTGATAAAATCCGGGTGATTTTTTGTCGTGATTGTGCTAGTTGTAGATTAACTTCCTAAAGAATTTGTTTTTAATTATTTGAACTGGCAGAGATGTATTTTAAAGAGCGTTTAAAGTTAAAACGTTGTATTAGTAAAAGTTAATGAAAAAGAACTTAGATTACTTATAAAATTAACCCTTAACTTCCCACTGTTGCATTTCTGCAACATATGATTTATTTTAATTTAAAAGACTCATTAAAAAAATACATACAAATCAATTATCTGATTAAAAAAAAAGTTTATTGCAGCGAAATACATGCTGATTTTGTCACTAGTTGACAGCACATTGTCCTCAGCAATCGCAATAATTATAAAAATATCTGATGCCTCAGAACTGTGTCTTTACTATAAAAAGAATACATTATATTTTATGCTTCCTCTTGCTTTTTGAAGATATAAATTACCCGGTAAGAAATTTGAACATTTTTCGCTTATTTAAAATTAATTTTAATTCTCTATTGGAAAACGTTTTTAAGAAATTTTATGTTACTTATACCTTGCCGCAAACAAAAAATGACTGAAATTCAATTTTAAACTACTTTTTTTTTTTTTTAAATATTTTTCATCTTTATTATTACTTGAGAACTAACTGATATGATGTTTTCATAGAAATTAAAAAAATTGCGAAGTTAAGGGTTAACGATTTGCTCGATATTTAATTTATACCCTTATTGTCAAATTATTTATACTCAGTTATTTTCAGAGTGTGTAGTTTTGTACACAATGCACAAAAATTTGCTCACTGCAATTTATCCAGAAAAAGGGAAGGATCTAAAGTTGAAAAATTTGAAGTCTGTCTTCTTTTATCCCAACTGACCTTACATATTTTTGAATCAAATAAATATATAAATCGTGGATTTTGTTCAAGTATTGCATTGCAAATAAGAAATAATTTCGCATTCGTCATTTTTAACAAAAAATTAAAGTTATGCATATTATAATTAAAAGGCTGCTTTTGGCTTTTATTGAGCAGTGTAATTTTCAATTAAAAGAGCTTTCATTGCTTCACTGTGTAAATGTAAGATTAAATTACTGCTATATAGTTAGTCATCCGTTGCAGTTTTATGTGTGCGTCCTTAACAATTCAATCGAAAACTCTTCCCGGTCTTATCACAATCCTCCCTCCCCATCTCTCAATGTCATCGAAATGGCAAACGCCTGCAGCAAATCTCCGCTTCTCCTGTGTTTCAAGGAAAGATAACTCCATTAAGATTTTCTACTTCCAGTCAAATCGAGTTAGAGCGATATGTAAAATGAATCAAGATGATGCTTTTAAGTAGAAATTAGTGAGAAATATTTGCTCTATCGAACTTGATATCCGTAAGAATACTTAATGTCGAGGCGATTAATTTGTGAGAGATCCTCATTTGTCTTAGAAACAAAGGATTTTCTCAGAAAATGACTGAAAGATAAAGCTCTTCTCAAAAGATATTTGTCAACTAAAGAGAAATAGATAAAACCTTTTTTTCGTATGGATAAGATAAAACTTATGTTTTCAGTACTAAAAGGTAATATTGTTTAAATCTTATATGGCATCAAAAAGTAAAACTTTTATACAAAAATTGTTTGGTTTTGATTTCTTGTTTAAATAGGGAAAATGGTTTTAAAAATCAGATTTTATATTAGTCGTGCTTTAAAATTAAAAAAACCATGTGGTAACATTGAGCTTTATAAGCTGTTACCTGATGACAGTTGCACCAAGTGCACAATTATAATTAGTCATCCATTACATGATGCTTAATATTAAGGAAATAAGACAATTTTATGTAAGCTTCTTTAACAATTCAATAGAAAACTCTCCCCTTCTGATCACAATCCTTCCTCCCCGTCTCTCAATGTCATCGAAATGACAAACGCCTGCTGCAATTCTCCACTTCTCCTGTGTTTCAAGAAGAGATAACTCCATTAAGATTTTCCGCTTCCAGTCGAAGCGAGTTAGAGCGATATGTAAAATGAATCAAGATGATCCTTTTAAGGGGAAATTAGTGAGAAATATTTACTCTATCGGGCTTATGATCCGTAAGAATACTTAATGGCGAGGCAATTAATTTGTGAGAGATCCTCATTTGTCCTCGAAACACAGGATTTTCTCACAGAAACTTATTGAAAGATAAAGCTTTTCTCACAAAACGTGTTTGCTGAAGAGAAAACGTTCTTTTCCATATGGATAAAATAAAACTAAGGTTTACAGTTCTAAAAGAAAATTTTGTTAAACCTTAAATACCTTAAAAAATAAAATCTGTCTTACAAATGTTTGGTTTTGATTTCTTCTTTTAATAGAAAAAACGGTTTTAAAAATCATATTTTATGTTAGTCATAGTTTATAATTAAAAAACATGTGTTATTGGCTCTATTAGGCTTGCGATCCGTAACAATACTTAATATCGAGGCGATTAATTTTTGAGAGATCCTCATTTGTCATAGAAACAAAGGATTTTCTCAAAAACTGACTGAAGGATAAACTTCTTTTTAAAATGTGTTTTCCTACAGAAATGAAAACATTAAAAGCTTAATTTTTCTACTGGACAAAATAAAACCATGGTTATTATTGCTAACTTGCAACCATACACTTATCATAAAGTTCAGACTTGCAAACTACACAGTTATTTTATTTTTATTTCTAGTCAATCTTAAATGATGGGAGTTAGTAATTTGAAAATTTTGTAGTTGGATGGTTTGCTATTGGAAGTTCACCAAAATAGGTGTCTTGCATTTAAACTTTTATTTAACATGTAAAAAAATGTGAACGCAAAATCTGCTCAAGTTGGGTCTTTCAAAAACAATGAATTAACCCTTCTTATATCTCGATGGTAACAAAGTCGTCAAAAATTTAGTTTTATCGAAATAAGTACTCAAAGTAACAAGCTATACTTGTACTTGCTCATGATAATCTGAAAAATCAAATAAACATCAATTTCAGTTTGCAACAGTTACCAACAAAACTAAATATCAGTGATTGCTCAAGAACTCTGCTGTCTTTAAAATATTCTTTGGCTTTGACTTCTTAAAATCTGGAGGGAAATGGTTTTAAAAATCAGATTTTAAGTCAACTATAGTTCATAGTTGTAAAACCATGTGACAACTTAGGACTTGTAAGCAGATGTCTTCTGACAGTTGCATCAAGTACACAAGCAAAAACTACCACTTAACCTACTTACTTCTGTATAAAAATAGAGCCTTAATAAATCAGTCTCATATCGAAACTAAATAAAACAATTGGTAAGATAGCAAATAGAAAAAAGTAGTAACTTGGGTCAAAATTTACAGGTCATAGTAACTACTAAATACTAAATTATTTTTGTAATGTGTTAATAACTCAGCTGTAAAACATCTCCCGTTTCAATAGGTAATAGAACCACTCAAATTCAAATTGTTTTGAAAGCGTTGCTATTTTTATTATTTTTACTATTTACGATGAAATGTTTGCTTGTTAAAAAAAAGCAACTTTAACTACTTAAGAAAAGTTCTCAAATTATTTCAATTTATGTATAAAATCAGCCAAAATTTGAGAACATTTTTAAATATCAAGGGTTTTATTAAAACCCTGAAACCATTTTTCCATTGGAAATATATTACTAAAAAATGGGTCACGGGTTACGTAGCAAATGTGATGTTCAAGTTAATTTAGATGAAACTTAAGCTAGAAAGAATTTTTTATTGATCTTTCACTGGCAATAGAAAACGGTTCAATGTACCTAAGGACATAAAAGCAAATTTTGCCTTCATACTTTCAAGTCAGTATCAATCAATAATGTATGTGAAGATAATTATAAACTTACACTCCAATGAGAAATTTTAGCTCGAAATGGCTCGATGCTTTCAAAGCAAAGCAGAATATTTTCACTTGTATCTTACTCTGCCATAGCATTATATAATTATTTAATGGATCCTCGATGAAAGATCAATACTTTAAACACGGACTGCTGTCTTTTAAGAGGATTTTTTTTAATTTCAGAAGTTTCAATAATTGCAGAACCAGCGATGAACAAATAGGATGCCTTTTAATGTATTTCCTTTTAAAGGACCTCAAATCAATAATAGAAAAAGAATATTCGGGATGACAGCACATTAAATCCATATTCTTATGAAATAGGGGTCTACGACACCCCAAAAAAGGTACACATTGACAAGCTTGGGACCAACTTATCAAATCCACACTATACATGCTTAAAAAGAAATTTTGAAGAAATGCAATATTTCAAAGAAAAAAAAAACTACATCTACACTGATACAAACGCACAAAATAGACAAATGAATACATAATTAAAAAACTAAATTAAAATGCTTAATGTTGGTTTCTAACAGCTACGTCTTTTGAAAATCGGTACTGGGCTCACTAACGATCTAAGATTTACAAATATTAATCGCATCGCTGTGAAATCACAGTAATAAGCGTTTCAAAAACAATTAATACTTTATATATTGCTTAAACACCAAGCTGTAAAACTAATTAGTAATTCGTTAAAGTCTGTTCAAAGGAAACTGATAAAAGTACTTGATTAAAATAAATGCCTTCGTTTACCAGTAATTACAGGTATCTTAAGTTACTGACAGTCTGGCAAAGAGGTTTTTCCTTAAGCATACTCAGTTTACAGAGAAAATGCTTTTTTATTCTTTTTCGAAGAAATGCTTTATCATATTACTGAGCTGTAATTAGTGTTCTGAGAATATCTCGTAATGCTTTTAATTAGCCGTATCGTCATTAAAAACTGAACAAGGCAATAAAAAAAATGTTTTTCTTTACAGAATGATATAATTAGCTATGACATTTTCTTCATCTGCATTTACTTACGGGGAAAAACATTTGTTTTAGCAAATAAATCATATTTGGAATTATGTAAGTTATTAACATATATTATGCTGATAGTAAAAATATTTATATTTTCTAAAGGATAACTTTTCTTTTTGTATCCTGCTTACAATTTAAAAAAAAAGGGTTTTCATAAAATCTTGTGGTGATTACTTTTATGAATTAAAAATTTTAGGTAATGCCTCACGTTTATTAAAGTAAAATAATTTGGCTTCAAAATTCAACAAATAATGTACAAGAGAGTAACATTAATTTTTCGGATTTAAGTTTTTTTTTTAATTTGACACGTTCAAAGGCTCAAGCACAAACTCAATTACTTTGCTTACCTGTTTTAATTGATTAGATAGATTTTACATGGGGTTCCCAGATAAATTTTAGTTAAATATATTTTTTGATGAATGCAGTGATTATCAAATACTATTTTGACTAGGCAGCAGCAGAAACACTAATACACTGGTTATCATAAATTAAGGAAAAATCACACAAATCGCGATTACTCCCAGAAAAATAATCCAAATCATACAAAATTTGGATACGTTGCTAAGTAAGAGTTGCTGAGTAAAACTATGTTGTGCAAATTAGTAGCGCTGCAATCGGAGTACGTCATCTTCGAGGAGCTTAAAAAACCCAGAAACTCAGAAGTAACAGGTGCATTTACTTTACAGTAATAGAAGCATCAGCATTACGTACATAATTTGATCTCTCAACATTTCTTACTTACTTTTAAGGAGTTTTGCCAATCAGAAATTTTCACTAACAGAAACTGACTGCAGTAAAAGCAAAATGCATGAAACGATTAAAGACAAGGCTTTTAGGGAGGAATTAGGACGGTATGTTTATTCTTCCGCATTAAGTATTCTCAAAGACTCTTTATTCGTAATAAATGACTATTAGTTTCGAATTTACCTTTGCATATTTATAAAATGATCAAAAACGCTTCTTCGTTTAGAACTATAATAGAACTTTAACCAAACAACATTTCATATTATCATTTTCCTTAAAGCACTACTACAACTGTTCCTGAAATATGACTAAAAGAGAAATATTGTGAGAACGAACTTATTGTTAACCCAGGTAGAACAAAAAACGTTTAAACGTTTTATAAATGTTTTTAATCCGTTGTCACAACGTTAATAACCATTTTACAACTTTTAAAAAACGAAATGTGCTACTTGGGAAGCTGTCTGAAAAGTACTGTATAGATCTTGAAAGATCATTTCCCACAGCTGTATTTCCGTAGCCAAGATTGTGTCTATGGGGCGGAATGGGTAACTTATTTTCTGATGCACACAGACTAAGAAGGTCTGATTTAATAGAGCTAGTTCAGCTACTCCGAGTGCTTCTTTGCTGACACGAGACAGCTGGTATTCTTCATTTAATATTTTACCTAAAATTTCATTCATCTTACAAAGTCTGCCAACATTTTAAGACAAATTGCCAAATTTGGAGAATGTCATTGAGAAATGGTCATTTTTCACACCATCTGTAAATGGATATAAACGGTGAGCGATATCAATTTCTCGCAAAGTCATTGAATTTGGCACTTTTCTAAATTTTAGCAGACTTTAAGACCTTATATCTCGATAACGGGCAGGCAAGGGTAAATATTTATTACTTCAAAACTTTGTTTTCAGATGCTCTGTCAACTGCTGTCTATTTAAACATCTATTACACTAAAGCAGTAGGTAACCGTCATTAAGCAAGGGCTAAGGCAGAAATATGCAATACACAGCCAACTCGACCATTTCGATCCATGGACAGCTGATTCGAGCTTATTTCGAGCCAACTGTCCATAGATCGAAATGGTCGAGTTGGCGGTGTGTTGCATCTATTACACTATCCATTTTTCTATCACACATTTCATGTGGTTTCTTAGTAAAGACAAAATGAATCGGTCCCGCCAGTTCGAACCGGTATTGACGCTGCATTACATGTTAACTTTTTACCTTTCCCAGCCCAATCTGCCTTTTACTTCCAGTATCATTACTTGATTTACACACCATTTATGCACTAACGATCTGCTTTCTTTGATTATAAATATTTCTCACTTTTAAAATACAAGAAAGAAAAACCACCTGTGATTGACGCAGGTGTTGCAAGAAAAAAGTCAAAACAAAAACTTATGGAGATATATATTCAAAAAGCACGAAAGCCTCCGATATTTCTCTTACCTTTTAGCTCACTCTTTTATTCTTGTCCTTTTTAGAGCAGATAAACGTCTTTTTTGAAGAGAGGAAAAGAGGAAGTGGAAGACAGTGTCGATGAAAACCTTTGTTTTCCTTTTTTCCCCATGCGGCATTAAAAGGTATTCTTTTTAATGCATTTTTCCTTAAAAAATTCTAATATATTTCAATGATAGTTACATTAATTGAAAAATTACGGTCACACTACCCGTAATATTCCGTGATCAAAGTCTCACCAAGTCTTAAAGTTTGGCATTTTTTCTTAAAATTTCGTTATACTTCGACCAAGAGCAATTAATGCTTGCTTAAAAAATGTGTCTTTTGACATTTTTTCTCATAAATTTAAGAGTTGTACTGCACTATTGTTGCAGTCTCTCGCTGGTAGGCTAATTTTACATAAGGTACCAGTTTTTTTTGCAATCTTAGCTTCTTTAAGAATATATCTGCCTCCAGTTCGCTTACTTCCTGTTCCAGACGACTAATGAGTTCTAAAAAAAATCAAAACTACAGTCTCTGAATGAAGTAACCCATCTGGCTGTGTTTTGTATGTTGTTCTGCCTCAGCCCTGGATTAGGGGCGGTTTCTTACTGCTCAAATCTAGTTTAATTTCAAGCAGGTTGTTTTGCGCTGAAACGGATACAAGACATTCACAAGAAGGTCACATACATACAGACATTTTTGAAAAACGGTCAAAAAGGACTCAACACGCCTCAAAACGTTCAAATTCGAGCCTCTAAAGTTGTCGCGATTCGAATCATGTCTTCTGTATGATAAAGAAGAGGGTAAAAACTCGCAGTAAACACAAAGGAGTTCAAAATTTCACTCACGAAAGCCATTTTATTGTTTGCGTTACTATTATATTTATTTTTAGAAAATGTCCCATAATAGCTGTGAGTGAGAATATATTAATCCCATTTAAATAACAGAATCGCTTTATCTTCTGCTAAATAGAATACTAGAGATTCAAAACTTCTTAAATTTGAGTAACATCCTTTTTTATAACAAATTGTTCAGCTTGAACATTCTAATGTGTGATTGGATTATTTATACGCAGAATGTTTTTTATGGACGCAGTAAAATAGTTACGATATAAACATCGTCAATGGCATAAGCGTAAAAAAATCTAGTGCAAAATTCAATCAGAAAAAATCAGAAAAAGTTTTACTGAGCAATTAGAAAATCCTACCCTAAACAATTTAATAAATACATTTTAAACCATATTTTGCTTTCTTTCTTTTATTCCACTAGTTCCAGCTTCCAAGATTCGCAAGGATAAGGATTTGGTTAAGGGTAATATTATTCTTATTTTCTTCTGGAGCAGTTTCACCTTTGCTTTTGCGAGATTGAAAATTTCTCGTAGAACGTAATCTCTCCAGAGAAAATAACTCATCCCCCTCCCCAAAAAGAAACTATAAAAAAGCACCAGCGTACATTCCTGGTTGTACATTCTATTATTCATATTTCAATCTCTTGTTCCTTTACTGGCAAGAAACAATAAAATCCTTCACGTTCCACACCCCTTTGAACCTTCGGAAATATTTTGCGGAAAAACGAAAAAGGAGAATATTCCGCTGTTCTGCAATGCTCAGGTAATGGAAAATCGCAAAGATAATAATGATTTTCTGTCTGTTTCCTGAAGAAACTCCTATCAAAATAGATTAAAGGAACATAAAAGAAACATACTTTTTTATTTTTTGTTCTGTTTTCTTACTTATTTTTGCATAATATAATGGATGAGTGCAAATGTAGCATTTATTATGGAGGGAAAATTCTTCAATAACATAATATCCTTGATAGTTTTTTTTTTTTTAATTTTACATCTTTATTAAAAGAAACTTAACCCTAGGTGTGACTTCATTTGCAACTTGAAATTGTGGTTTTGACATCAAAAGTAAATCCTTGATCTCGAATTACCGTTGACTAAATGTAAGAGGATTTTGCTATGAAAGAAGCAAAACTAGGCTTAAGAATGATTTAATGTAAAGAAAATGGGAAAAAGAACTATTTTATTGAACTTGTGCTTCTGAAATAATTTCTCCTTGGCAAGTAAAATCATTTAATGGAAGTAACAATAACTTAACAATGTTTTTATTTTTTTTTTTTTAGTTGTTACGAAGTGCTTTCGAATTTAGCCGTAGTTGCCGTTGTGGCTCCTTTTTTCAGGCTGGACACGGAGCCGTTCTGTCCAGCCATCTAATCCTGGTGCAGGTCCATTTCTGGTCCTCTACCTCCACTCCACCTAATGGTGGCGTCTATATCTTACACACACTTGCCTTCCCACATACACACAAAAGCTGAACATAATCGCACACATGCCTAAACTTGCACACCACACACACATACATGCACACACACGCGTACACATACACATTCGCGCACTCAGCTTTCGCACGTCGTCATTGCGAAAAACATAATTTGAATGCAAGATGTCAATTTTTTTTTTCTCCGACCCCTTGTCAGAGAAAGTAACTTTTCATCTGAGAATAAGCATGGCTATTGGAAGTAGTCAAGTTCGGACTGTGAAAATGTAAAATTAAAAATGCAAAACTTGAGGAGATGGTGCTTTTTTTTTATCAAGTGCATACGTAAATTTCTGTACAGAACTATTTCATTAATAATTCACATATAAAATGGGAAGGATTTCCGTAATATTTTCATGTCCTATGTAATGGAATATTTTCCCTTCCTAAGTGTAATCATCATGTGTAATAATATTTCATACAATACCAGAATTGAAGTTGATAGTAGCTTTTTCGGCGTCGGGAGCAGACCTCTAGTCAGGAGGTAACGCCTTACGTACAAAAGCTTAACTCATATTTATAAAATTAGAAGTTAAAAAGGGGTTTAAAAACTGAGTTATCTGAATTCTTTAAAAATTAAAAAAAAAAAATTAATTATAATTTTAACCTGGAATCATTTGAACAATTTACAGAAGCTCATTAAATATTATTGGAATTCACATAATGGGGCAAAATGTTAAATAGTTAGTTTTTGAATTTAGTTCTAAACTTTATGAATCACTTTTCTGTCCTATTTTACGACTACCTAATAAATTATCTGTTGTTTATCTTTTTTTTTCTTTTTGCATAGTAAATTTAAAACAATGCGTTTATTTCACAAAAGAGAATAACGCCAACATTCCCTTAAAATTTTTGTGGCTTTTATTTTATTTATATTTAGAATGTATATGCTTATTTGCCCTTATTTTTCCACTACCTTAGTCTCAAAAAATACTTCTCTTTCTGACAAAATATCCAGTGACAAAACTATTCTCTCGATAACTTTTGAAATAAGTTTGTTTGAGGTTCTATTTAAATAAAACATTATTATGACATTAAAGATGACAACACTTCCTGAATTTATTACTAGAATATTGACAAAGGGGAAGCTTCTTATAATTTTATTTTTTGACAACATCATATTTTTCCTCTTCGTTTCTTATGAAATCATAATTTATTTTACGTAATTTGACTTTAAACAAAATGTTAAGTTAAATTTATTATTATGGGTCCTCGGTGTCCTAGAGGTGGAGTCTACACCTCGTAATGAAGAGGTCGCGGGTTCGAGTCCCGCCTTGCCCGTGGTTGTTATTTCAACCTCTCTGTGCCGTAAAGCTATCCTGTGCTTGTCAAGAGGCAAGGCGCATAGTACACAGTCCTAATGTATGTCGAAGTTCATGGCTTCTGTATTTAAAAAAAACTGCAATAAACTGTAAAATTTCTAACTTCACAGTGAAAAACTGTAAAATTGGTAGTTTTATAGTTTACTAGCGGTACCCGCATGGCTTTGCCCGTGGTATAAAATAAAAATTTCATTTGTAAAATAATTGATATAGCGGAAGAAATGCTCTATTTTAGTTGTAATTCAACTATAATTCCTTCAAAGTATGATATAAAAATCTGGTATGGACCCCACGCTACTTAATTTTTATGTTTGAATTTCTTAGTAGATGCCTTAAGTGCTAAAATAGTGCTTGGAGTGAGCAAGATAACAGTTCAAACATCTATATCTCTAGTTTGCCGCGAAACAATGCAAAAAAAAAAAAAAAATGATTCACAATGATTAATCTCCTAAATATCGCCGATTTTAACATCATTCAGTGGATTTTTCGCAAAATATCGCCAATAGCGCCAAATTGAGTCCAAATATAAAAAGAAAGCAATTTTTTTCGCCAACTTGGTGATATGTCGCCAAATTGGCGGCAAATGCTTTGACGACCAAAAGCTTGGCGATATATTGCCAAGTGGTCGGGCCAATTCATATTACTTTTGTCTGCATTGAAATGAACACTGATTTACTCCATAAAAGGGGTAAAACACCCCCTTGGAACATTCGAATGCAACCCCAAGGGAAGATGTACAAAAATAAGCCAAAAGAGAAAATAAGAACAATTTTGTTGCTCACAGAAACCAACAGAAATCTTACCAAAGTTTAAAAGAAGAAGAAAGTTTTATTTCCTAGCTTTAAAAACAAAACGAACGATGCAATAACGCAATTCATACGATATTTGGTTAATCTGTGCTTTAGGTACCCTTTTCTCGCTAAATGGGCGATAGGCGCGCCAAGCGTGGTAACCCTGGCTATTTTGCGTAGTTTCTCTCGGAGCTTTCACTTCCGCGAGACACGCAAAAACGCGCCAAGTAATGTCCCAAAGCATTTTCACCCGGAAAAGACAGGGTTGCCAGAGAATTGAAACAAATAAATACTACGCCTCCTCTAAAAAAAATATTACAAAGTAATACTGTTTCCAAACGTCGCCAAAATCAATGTTGCCAAAATGCGAAATCTATGAAAATGAAAAAAAAAAAAAAAATCCGCCAAATCTTTTAATTAAGTCATTAGTATATTGGAAACAGGGTTGCCGGAAAAATACTACGCTCCTTATTTGGGGCGAAAAAATACTACCGTAGTATCAAAAATACTACGTCTGGCGACGCTGGAAGAAGAACGAAACAAAAATAGGTATGAACACGTAACCATGGTAACAACATGAAAAGTTGATTTCGGTTGATAAAATAATTCTTTTCATCTTTCTTTTCAAACAAATTTTATTATCGAGCTGAACCATTTTAGAATCGTTTGGCTTGCTTTACTGAAGGTAAGCCTTGAATTTCGGGATTCTAAAAACAATTATTACAGCTCTCCTGATGATCGTAGAAACTTCGAAAAAACTTCATTTTATGCAGAAAATTTCAAGCTTTCGAATGACATAAGACTTGAAAATGTGTATGGAATATTTCTTCCCTATTTTATCGAATTTCCGCTAAGAATTCGAATAGAAAAAGAACGAAATGGAATGTTCGAAAAATCGCTTCGAGGTGCAAAACTACATGCTGCAAACTAATTTTGTGCCAAGTGGCATGAAAATCGACCGAACGGTTTTGGCGCTACGCGTGTAACAGACAGAAAGACAGACCCACCTTCAGCTTTATTATTAGTAGAGATTACTGTGCATTTTACAGTTTTAAACTGGAACCTCGGCTGCTAGTATTATACTGCAAAAACAACAGTTCATTTCTTGCAGTGTAAAATTTTCATTTCACTTATTTTTAACTCCAACACGATTTTTATTTTTATCAATACCCCAAAAATAGGCACTGCACAAAGTGTGATTAAGAGATAATGCAAATAAATGCCTCTTACGCGTTTGATTAGATTAAAAATCACCATATTTAAGGCTTAAAACAACTTTCCAAGCTTGGAATTTCTTAGCTATCCATCACTTAAACAAATTGAATAAAAATGCGTTAATAATTTTGAATCTCAGCTGCTGGAATCTAATCTCAATGAATCTAATAAAACTGAGCCGTTCTCCGTCGCTAAATATCCATCATATTTCACTTCCCACTCGGAACTAATTCTTACGATGTTAGGAATTTATTCCGAGACTCGGCAGTAAGATGGTTTATTTAATTGATCAATACGTGGAGAAATTATTTGCGTATTATTTGACTCCTTTCGCTTTAGATAGCAAGGGATGATTTTGGAAAGATATTTTAAATATTGATCCACGAAATTCAAAATGAAACTATCTTACATTTCAGTGGCAGTGTTTGTGTGTGTGTGTGTGTGTGTGTGTGTGTGTGTGTGTGGTATCGGTTGGGTTATCTAGGGGTTTTATTGCTTTACACGATAATGATCATTGCCTTTTAAGCATTTAATTAACACAAAAGCACAGTATCACAGGACAAATCAAATACAATCATCTAAAACATAACAACCAAGGAAACCAACATCATCGTCTCTTCTCAACCGTCTCAGTTCACGCTCTTCTTCCAACTGAAGCCGCAGCCGCGTCACACCACGTGTCTCTGCGCGCGTAGGGATTTCGTCGACAGTTAATAGTTCTGTAACTATAGTTAATGGGGAATAATTCCCACATATATATATATATGTGTATATATATATATATATATATATATATATATATATATATATATATATATATATATATATATATATATATATATATATATATATATATATATACTAGCAGTACCCGCACGGCGATGCCCGTGCAACAAATGTAAAGGAAGTTAACTAAATAAAGTTTAATTCACTCTAACCCTCTAAAGTAAAATTATTATATTTGATTCAAATGTGCTCCCCAACCTTTTGAATTCCACTAAAAGTCATATTAAAGTTTAAATCAATTCGCCAAATAAACATTTCAATGGAACTTTTGAGATAACTGTAGTGGCAAGATTTTCGAAAACTCTCAACGAACACAGCAATTTTGCCCTTGAAGTTTAACATAATCCACCGATTTAACCGTAATTTCAATGTAAAATTGGTCGCCAAATTTAAATTTATTAACATAGGGAACCGATTGTGTCAGGTAGCTCAGCCTCAACCATTCTTCCATGATTTTAATGTGAACATTAAAAGGCAAGAAATATAATGTCTTTCGCACCATCTCTTTGAAGTGAATATAATCTATAACAGTAACCCTCAAATAAGCAAGATTTCCCTGGCTGGCAGGTTTGGTAAATTTCCAGATTGTTGCCAAACTTTACGACGCCAAATACGAAGAGTAACTTCATAGCGGTGTTACCGAAAATGTCAGAATGGAACTAATAAAAATTTAGGTTTGGCGGCATTATATACATGTTTTAAACATGCAATAAAATACTTTTTAGACTGCAAACAACTACTGTTCCTTCACAGAGCGTTTTCTTTTTCTTTAATTTGGAGAAAGAAGTGTTTCACTGGCTGGGAGGTTTGGTAAATATCCCTATTGTTGCCAAACTTTACCACGCCAAATACGAAGAGTAGCTGATAGCCATCGCTATTTTTTTAACAATAATAGTTCCATTCTGACATTTTTCGTAACACCAAATTTTGAGGAATTCAACTGAATAAATTTAAATTCCCTCCGACCCCTCTGAACTAAAATTATTATATCCTTTAGTTCAAATGCGCTTCATCTTTTAAACTCCACTTAAAGTCATGTTAAAGTTTAAATCAATTCGCCAAATAAATCAAAAAGACAGAAAATTAAGAAAGAAATAAGAGATATTAAACATTCAAATTGAATAAATTTTCAAGGCTTAAATCTATACGCACAATTTTAACCACAAAGTAACTTCAGGGACAAAAGAGCAGCTGATTAGGAAAATGAACCTAGTGTTTCAGTACTGCGTACATAGTTAAGCCTTGAAAATTGACTAAATTTGATTAATTAATATCTCCTGTCCTAATTAACGGACAGAAACGTGCTAAAACTTTTCTTTTTCAGAAAAAAAAAACCCTTTCCAACGATATATAATGTTTTGGGGTGGGGGGAGGTTTTCTCCCCTCAATTATGGCGGATACACCAAAAATGAGACTAATTAATTAATTTAAAAATAACTAATTCGAAATTAAAAATTTGGGCTTCGAGGTGCACGAGGGCGGGGTACGTTCGAATTTTTGAGCCAAGTTTCAGGTCCGTAGGTGCTGTGGGGGCTTCTGGCCAGCGGTTACAAACGTACAAACAGACAAACGAACACTGTCATCTTTATATATATATATATATATATATATATATATATATATATATATATATATATATATATATATATATATATATATATATATATATATATATATATATATATATATATATATATATATAGATAAACACACACACACATATAATATATATGTGTGTGTGCGTGTGAGAGAGAGAGAGAGAAAAATAATGTAATGCTTTTTACATTTTTTATAAATAGTTTAACTGATATACAATGACTTACCACCCATAAGTCAGGGCTAAGGCAGAACTGAAGCAATTACACCCACAGCTCGGTCATGACATTGAGTTTCCCCTAAAGATGAAGGTGCGGCATCAAAAATTAAGCGGATTTTCAAGACATGGAAGTTGCCGTGAGCCAAAACTCTTACCAGGAACTGTTTAACTCCAATTTTCTTTCTGTATATGGAATATAGATGGTTGAAACTTTACAAAATGAATGTTAAATTTGTGGTAAGTTGTTGCCGTAAGGTCAGTGAAGGCCCTCAAAACAAGGCATTTTTGACGATTTTTAGCGTTTTTGAAGTCCAAAAACAGTTTGTACATTTCAGTTGGCACGGCAAAAGTAGTGTCGTTTGAAAGACCAGTGTAAGCACTTTAAAATAATGTATAAATAACCGAGGAAAGTTCAACGTGCTTTTAGTTGCGTAAGGCCGAAATATGAAAAATGTCATATTTTACCGATATTCAAACGGTCATAACTTCTTCTGCCAACAACATATTGGAATTTTTTTTTGCCAATGTCATACTCTATTCTTTGTCTTAACAGAACAGTTGAGTCCTTTGAGGCGAAATGTGAAAAAAATTTTTGCAAAAAAATTTTTTTTCCTGTACATTTTTTGTAAAAAAACTTTTCACATTTCGCCTCAAAGGACTCAACTGTTCTGTTAAGACAAAGAATAGAGTATGACATTGGCAAAAAAAATATTTCAATATGTTGTTGGCAGAGGAAGTTATGACCGTTTGAATATCGGTAAAACATGACATTTTTCATATTTCGGCCTTACGCAACTAAAAGCACGTTGAACTTTCCTCGGTTATTTATACATTATTTTAAAGTGATTACACTGGTCTTTCAAACGACACTACTTTTGCGGTGCTAACTGAAATGTGCAAACTGTTTTTGGACCTCAAAAACGCTAAAAAACGTCAAAAATGCCTTGTTTTGAGGGCCTTCACTGACATTACGGCAACAACTTACCACAAATTTAACATTCATTTTGTAAAGTTTCAACCATCTATATTCCATATACAGAAAGATAATTGGAGTTAAACAGTTCCTGGTAAGAGTTTTGGCTCACGGCAACTTCCATGTCTTGAAAATCCGCTTAATTTTTGATGCCGCACTTTCATCTTTAGGTATCCATAAAAACTAAACAACTCAACTTTAGAGCAAAATATTCTGGATTTGGTCTTTCAATAAGATAATAAACATTTGGTAATTTTTGGGAGAAAATCTGAAAGGTCATGAATCACCTCATAATGCTAGGCGTGACAGTTTCTAAAGAAAACAATTGTTGCCGTACACGCTTTAAAAACAACCCCATAATGACTCTTTAAATAAGAGCTATGTCAGACATGTCAAAACACATTGTATTCTATAATACTGTCAGCTAAACAATGACCACATTATAAAAAGATGCTACTCCTTTATCGTTAATTTTGATTATTATCAAATCACATGCATACTAGCTGATTTTTTGGTGTAAAGCTAGACCTACGCATTGGTCATTTGGGATCTTTGGTAACCCAAGCTCAGCAACAATGAAAAATCCGCTCCAAAATGTCGGTTTAGCTATGAAATAGCAGTGCTGGGAGCATTTTATCAACTTGTGATGTCAGAAGTCAAAATGAAGCAGTCACTGAGCGTCTTTTAAAATGATTGTTTAAGGTCTGGTAACTTGAGTTCAAAAAATCGAAAAAAAAAATTTCGCTTGATTTGAAAGTACAATGTCTTGAGAATATACTGTGAAAATTGCAGACAGAAATTCGAAATATTTCGGGAGTTATAACGAGTTTCCTAGAGCGCCTCGGAGTTTGTTGTTGAACTTTAAACGTGTTTTTCTCAAAACATTGTTTTTCTGGTCGGCCCGGGTCCTAACTTTTTTTTCTACTGAACCGATTGCTTTCAAATTTTAACAGGCTGTTCTACACACATATAGTTCTCGTCGGTACTAACGATAATTTTTTTCACCACTAACTTTTTATTTTACAACCCTTTCTTTGCTAAAATAAAAGGACTTTTCAAAGTCCGCCATTTTGTTATTTACCCTAGAAATTTAACTTCAGTAGTTCCGACCAGAATGACATGTCTATAGATTAAGAATAATCAAGAATATTTGATTTCAGATCACATCAAGAGCCAAAATCACCCGAGCCACCCACGTGCATTTTTTTTTTTTTTTTTGAAGTTCCAACTTCGAGTGACAATAAAAATAGTAACAAACTTAAATTTTTTCAAATAATTTTTTTTTTATATTTTTACTATGTGAATAAAAACACTCTTAATATTCAAGATGATTTATTTTTATTTTCCTATAAAAAGCCACCCTCCAAAAAAGTCATGAAAATAGGCATACGTTACCAGACTACTACCTTAAGAAAGAAAATGAGTCAAAATTTAGAAAAAAAAAAAAAAGTAATTTACCGTATGTTTTTGACCATGTGCTCTTTCCGATTTTTTTTTATTTTTATTTATTTTTTTTTTTTTTTGAAAAATAAGAAACACCCACATTGCTTCGAATCTGTCTATGAAAACCCTTCTTGTGCTTCTGAAAATCGTATTAATTACTCCGTTTGCCATTTTCAGCATTGGGATCCGAAAAGTATTCCCTGAAAATAGATTTAGAAAACAAAAGAATAAGTATCATTTTTCTTTTTACTACTGATGAATCTTTTATGGCAGAAAACGCTCGGCTGCGAGGCCAATTTGGCGAAATCCTTTGTTCAAGCAATCAATTTCAATTTCCGGTGCTACTAACTTGCCGCTCATAAATTACTTTTCTATAAACGAACCCATGAATTTTGCATTGCATTTTAATTGTAAAAAGATATCCAGATAAGCCTAACAAGATTCCATAAAATATATCACTAAATTTTCTCATTCATCAACTTTTACTAATTTTAAAATTTGCGTATTTCAGTTGTCTAAATAAAAGACTCTTCAATTTTTACGAGAGTTTCTTATCCAAAATCTAATTGAGAGTATTTTAACTAAACATTTCATAATTTTCTAGCTGTCAGTTAATTAATATTTTATCCAAGAGTTGCTTTCGTATGCAAATAACTCTTATTTAAGTTACGAAAGTGGAATATTCATACATTAGACAATAAAACATTTACTGTAAAATAGAAGAAATATAAACAAAAATCTCAAGTATTGTCTTTTGACAATTGAGGGGCTTGGGAGATGAAGGGGTTAAGTGACAGATCAGAAACTGCGAGTAATTAAAGTTTAAAGTTTTGTTGTTGCATTTGTTGCAGCTTTTTTTGTTTTCTGGTTTTGTCATTGGTGTGCGTATGAAATTGGTCTATTGACATCTACTGTTTGATTACATACTACTGTTATTTGCTTACCTGTATCCACTGTTTAGTGCTTACAATTGTACAAAGTGTTTTTTTTTTTAATGTAACTTAGCTCTTTCATTCTCCAAGTCCTTCAATTCTTATTTAAATTTTTGCAATAATTAAGCCACACACTCCATGTTTAAACAATTAAGTACGATCATTTCTTGTCAAAATAGTATATTTAACTAGATGTACACTAATAAAATTCAAATATAGTTCTCCTTTTCTCAATTCAATACTCATGTTGAGTTTCAAATGGTTGATAAGTATAGACAATCATCGATCCAAATATTCGTCCTGACTTCTAAAAATTTTTTAAAGATATTTCCGTAATAAATGCAATTGGGCTAAAACATAATTTGCTTTAAGTAAAAGAAAATATAATCAGCCTAGTAACCTATACATATAAAAATGTATGTATGTATATGTATATATATATATATATATATATATATATATGTTTGTTTGTTTGTTTGTATTGCACGTTCCTTATACAAATCCAGTTTTCGTCGGATTTTCATCAAACTTGGCACAAAGGTTCCTTGATGCAATAAAATTTACATAGGCGGGATTTTGAAATTTTTAAAAAATCCAAAAAGTTCAAAATTCAAATTTTTTGTCACAAAATGAACATTTTCTTTCAATTTTGAATAGATTGAGTAATAGAGATAAGCCCTTAAGCATACAGATTGATAAAATTTAGCACATTTAAATATGAGTATTTTCCAACAAAGATTGCGATTAATAATGAATTATCAATTTAAGGCTCACCTATTTCATTTGGCATGAAATAAGTCAAAAACAATCATAATTCATGTTCTAATTACCTCGGAACGTTGAAACAAATAATTTTTTTAGACATATATTGTATAATTAAGCATCCGGGCAACGTTGAGTAATAAGTTAGTATACAATAATATCCCATAGTTGCTGTCAAACATATTTGTACGTACACATGTCTTTGAGCGTGCATGTTATCCATTGTAAAAACACTAACTGATTATATTTTTCACGCATGTATTTGGCAGAACATCTTATATTAAGTTTATTTTACGATTTTAGCTAACATTGCATCGCTATGTCACAAGGATTTCACGTGTATATTTTGTCACCTGTTATTATATTGTTATCAACCAATTTTAACTTCTAAACGACATATTTACTTTTAAGAAAACCCGCAGAAAAAATATATATATAAACTGTCAAGAACTCAGGGGCGTCATTTCAAGTTTTTCCAGGGGGAGGGGGGCAAAGGGTCCAAACACAATGCAATTTCACCGGAAAACATCGAAAACCACTCCCACTTATATGAAAATGCATTGATTTCTCAAAGCCAGGGGGCGGCAATTGACCCCCCCCCCTAAATGACGGGCCTGCAAGAACTTTAGCATCAACAAATTTGTTTGTACAGTATAAATTATTATGAAAAAAAATTTTGAAAAAATTAAGTGACATAAATTTCAAAGAGAGTAAGCTTTAAAATATCTGTGTTACGTAGTAACAAAAATTTTGTTTTGAAAAATTTTTAAAAACAAAATTGATTGAGATAATTTTAATTCTGACTTATAAAGTAAAAGTTGTTACTCACTTTAAACATATGTAGCGTAAATGCGTTTATACATTTCAATAATGCCGACTCAAAAGCAATTCTTTATTTTTATTTACTTATTTATTTATTTTTTGAGCTTAATAACTCTTTTTTATCTTACGCCTGAAGATAATATTAAAACAATGGATAAATTAATTTTTAAAAAGCTGGTATGTACTACAAATACATGTATCACTGGAAATCGAAATTACAAAGAAGAGAAACAATGAAAATTGCATTTTTTGCAAATATTAAGACAAAATGTATTTAAAAATTTGCGTATGAAAAGATAATGAAGCTATAGTTAATGAGTTTAATTAAAATATATTCATTTCAACTTTCAAGTTATAAATTCTAAATTAAGGTTTTTTGATTGATAAAACAAAGTTTGTAGGAGAAATGTTAAAATAAAAAAGAAGAGAAAGAATTAAATAACATACGCACAGAAAGAACTTTCCGTTTCCAAATTCTTTTAGGAATTTTCAATCCGTGAACAAAAAATTAATTTAATCAAAGGAATTGTTTCTGATTAATTTATTTAGATATCTAATGTTCTGAAACCAGAAAAAAAATAATTATCCTTTTTTAATTCAGTTAAAAATGAAAATTAACAAAAGAAATAATAATATCGATTTAAGTATAAAGTAACAAAATTAAGTAATGCATCTTTTAAAGATTAGAATGCTTGGAAAGGAGAACTCGGAGTTGAAATTAATAGGAAACTCCACAACTATCGAATTACAAAATAGAAGATAATACGAAATTTAGAACTTTCAAAATACAGTACTGAAGCTCACTTGTCTAACAATATTTATTTTCTGGTAACCATAGTGTTAATTTTTTTCCATGCAGCCATCAAATCACGGACAGAATTTTAACAAGAAGTTCTGTCAAGAACTAAACGAGCCTACTTTCCCGTACATCGACATCGGCATTAGCATCTGATCAATAATCTCTTGATTATCTGAAACTAAAAATTATGTCAAACATATCTTTATAGCACTTAAAGCTGATTTCTGAAAGCAAAATATACCTCTCTCATCAGATAAAATAGACATGTAAAAAGTAAATAAACGAGTCAATAAAGTTTTGTCGCACCTTTTAAAGAATGTAACTGTTATAGTTCTTCCGTAGAAAAATTCCACAATCGTTTTCAAAAGAAAAAAAAATAAATAAATAAAATAAAAGTACAAAGAACTTCAAAACACATTTTATCAAAGAAAGAAAAAAAAGTCGTTCGTTAATAAAATGTTTTGAATTTCATTTTTAATCCGTTGCCAGTTGTTAAATATAAATAAGGAATAAAATGCTCTCGTGAATGAAAAATTTTTGTTGACAAAAAAATCGTCTGATAAAAAAAATAATAATAATAAATTAAACAAAACAAATAAATAAATAAACAAAAAATCGTCTGCCCAGTCAGTCATTTTTTCTGAGCCTGCATTTCCGCCATGTTTGCGGAGTCGGAGTCAGAATCAGAGTCCTCACAGAAGATTATTCAGAAAAGTACTTTACAATACATTATTTATCAAAACCATTTTCTTACAAAGTTAGTTTGAAGGAAATCCGCCTTGAAGTTCAGAATCAACATTCAATTTAAATTTCTCCGTAGGCGCTCATGTTAAAATTTTTCTGAACGGTTCATCATTGAACGAAAAATGGTTCAAATTGAAAAGTGAAATATAGGAATGAGCCTCTCCGAGATCTTTCGAACAAAAAAAAGTTTATTCAATTCGGACGGTTCACTTAAAAGTTATTAGGTGGGGAAAGGTTGTTTGAACGGTTCAATGTTGAACGAAAAAAATGTTCAAATTGAAAATTTAAATACGGTAATGAAGCATCCTTGCCGAGATCTTTTGAACAAAAAAAAGTTTGTTTAAATCGGACTGTTCATTCAAAAGTTATTAGGTGTGAGGGCTTGTTTGAACGGTTCAATGTTGAACGAAAAATTGTTCAAATCGGAAATTTAAAAACGGGGATGAAGTATCCTTGCCGAGATCTTTCGAACAAAAAAAAGTTTGTTTAAATCGGACGGTTCACTCAAAAGTTATTAGGTGTGAGAGCTTGTTTGAACGGTTCAATGTTGAACGAAAAATTGTTCAAATCGAAAATGTAGATACGGGAATGAAGTATCCTTGAAAAGATCTTTCGAACAAAAAAAAGTTTGTTCAAATCGGACTGTTCATTCAAAAGTTAGTATCGCGGGACCGGTTGTTTGAACGGCTCAAAGTTGAACCAAAAATTGTTCAAATCAAAAAATCAAATATGGGAATGAGCTGTACTTGCCGAGATCTTTCCAACAAAAAAAAGTTCGTCCAAATCGGAATGTTCATTCAAAAGTTATTAGGGGGGACAGACAGACCGACAGACCGACCGACCGACAGACTGACACACACATTCCCCATCTCAATACCCTACTTTCAAATTTTTAATTTTTCGATATTTATTTCATTGTTTTGTTTCTTTTTGACTTTTTTTTACTTGGCGATATTTTTTTTACTTGGCGGTATTTTTTGGACTTGGCGATATTTTTTGGACTTGGCGACATTTTTTAGATGCATTAAGCCAATTTTAATGCTTTTTTCGTCTCTTTTATTTTTAACGGGAAAGTAGGCTAAAAATCAGCACAAAACAAAAATATTTCCTAGACAGTATTTTTAATGATGAGATTTCGATGTCTATTTTAATGTTAAGAAAAAAAGACCATTAAATAACATTTGAAATGCATGGATTTGCGAAAAAGAAAAATTGCGGACATCTGTTTCGGGATAACAATGAATCGCTTATTCAATGCAAAACGAAAGTGAGCGCATGAATGTATAAAGCATACAAGGAAAATCCTCTTGTCATACATTTCATTCGACACCTCTTCGCACTTCATTGTAATGCGGAATCAAATCTGCACTAAGAATTTAACAATTATTACCTTTGTCTTTGAAAAGTGAAAAAAATGAAACAAAGTAAAAGTGTACAATAGTTACAGTAGTCCTATAAAAAAGTAACAAAGCTTGCAGGAAAATTTTATGCACGTATCATAAGGAACACATTTCTCATTGCATACGAAAAGAGCTCTTGAATGTAATGGCATCCAATAAAACTAATTGTTTTTTGCTATTTTTATTATTTAAGCTATCAACAATACATTCTAGTTGCTCTTATTGTATCTGTATACGTTTAGAAGCTGACTTTTTTGCATTGAAAATCAATCCTTAATCCTGAAACAAGTTTATGAAGTTCTCCTGCGGAATTCGGGCCTTTTTATGTTGTTTCATTTTTCTTTTCTTATACTTGTCTGCATTGTTTGGCCGAGTTTGTGCATTTCGTGCTTTATTTATTTGTCTTTTATATTTTAAAGTTATTTTGTGACAAAAAAAACAGCAAAATATTTTTAAGCTACAGATGATTTGAATTTTAAAGTTCTTGCAGTGGGACTATTACTATAAATCTGCATTCATGCTAATTGATAGAGATTGCAAGCACTTATTTAAAAGTAGTTAGTTGTTTTTAGTGTTTCTTAGACTACTGACGTCTAACAGATGTTTTTTATCTTAGAGATATGACTTATTTATGACTTTACGGGTCATTAGTGTTCTTTAAGCATCCGGTCTGTACAAATGATATGTAGAGTGCAGAATGAATGATTCGGGTTTCCAAAGCTGGCAACTGTGAAAAAAGGGACAAAAGGAGAAAGATTGTTCACACATTTCTCACAATGTTTACAATGAATAAAATTATAAAACTCATACTAATGGCAAGAAAAAGGCAGAGTTTTTTCTTCCCGTTATGGTCTAGTAATCTAAACTTGCCTTTGTGTTTTGCTGAAACAAATTTTACACTGCAAAAAATGAAAGTTATTTTTGCAGTATAATTTAGCTAATTTTATGGTAATAAACTCTAAAAATTGTTAATTTTACAGTAGTAAACTGTAAAACTTCTACTTTTACAGTGCTAAACTGTAAAATGGCTAATTTTCTAGTAATAAACAAAAAAATTGCTAATTTTGCAGTTTATTGCGGTGCATTTTACAGTTTCAAATTGGAAACTCTGTTGCCAGTATTATACTGTTGTTTTTATAGTGTAATACAGCTCAATTTTAAGGCAATAAACTAAAACTTTTAATTTCACAGTAAGAAACTGTAAAATTGAGAGTTTATAGTTTATTACTGTGCATTTTACAGTTTTTAATTGGAACCTCAGCTGCCACTATTATACTGTAAAAACAACAGTTCATTCTTTGCAGTGTAAAAGATGATTTTTGTCTCTTATTTAAAGGCAATATGGTCTGGGACATTGTATTTGGAGTAGAGATGGACCAAATCTTCGGCAGCAGAAAATGGTTTTGATAAATAATGTTTGCAAAGTACTTTTCTGAGTAATCTTCTGTGAGGACTCTGATTCCGACTCCGACTCCGCAAACATAGCGGAAATGCAGGCTCAGAAAAAAATGACTGACTGTGCAGACGATTTTTTGTTTATTTATTCATTTGTTTTATTTTATTTATTAATTATTATTATTATTTTTGGCAGACGATTTTTTTTGTAATAAAAATGTTTCATTCACAAGGGTGTTTTATTCTTTGTTTGTATTTAACAACTGGCAACGGATTAAAAGTGAAATTCGAGACATTTTATCAACGGACGAGTTTTTTTTTTCTTTTTTTTTTTCCTTTCTTTGATAAAATGTGTTTTGATGTACTTTGTACTTTTAATTTTTTTTTTTTTTTGAAAACAATTGAGGAATTTTTCTACGGAAGAACTGTAACAGTTACATTCTTTAAAAGGTGCGACAAAACTTTATTTATTCATTTATTTACTTTTTATGTGTCTATTTCATCTGATGAGAGGGGTATAGAATTGCTTTTAGAAATCAGCTTTAAGTGCTAAAAAGGTATGTTTGACATAATTTTTAGTCTCAGATAATTAAGAGAACAATGATCAGATGCTAGAATGCCGATGACCATGTACGGGAAAGTAGGCTGGTTTAGTTCTTGACAGAACTTCTTGTTTTAGATATTGATCACGATTAATTTTAATAGTCTACATTATAAAATATCTCGAGTGGAATTTTTATTTTTTGAAGCTGAATTTTTATTAAGTTTTATTAAGCAAAATACGAAGAGAGTACCAATTCCTTGCACATCTACTTTGGATGAAAGATATTAAGTTTATTTGTTACTTAAAAACTAGCTGTCGTGGCCGTCACGAAACTTTCTTCTATATCTATCTCATGAATTCCAGTTACAAAATAAAATACGTACTCGCCCGAATAATTGGAGACAGCAGCTCCAATTTCCCAATTATCGTAATAACCCTGAAAATGTAGAATCAATGAGCGAAATTGGAAATCATTGCAAAAGCCTTGTTTAGATTAATTGCAAACATTTTATTTGTTAGTAAAAAGAAACTGGCAACGGTTAAAAATTTCAAATCATTGAAAGTTTTCAGCTGTTTTTTAACCGACTTCAACAAAGGAGGAGGTTATACAATTCGTCGGAGAATTTTTTTTTTTTTTCGGTATGTTACAAGATTACTCGAAGATGCCTGGACCGATTTCAAAAATTCTTTTTTTGTTAGAAAGGTCTTTCCTTCCGATTGGTCCCATCCTCTCGTGGTCCGGGTTCGATAACGGGAACCTGCAGAAATCTTTCGAAAAAGAAATTGGGATCACAGTAATCGTAATAATGACCATTTTGAACGCCAGGCTTCTCTGGATTGCATAATGAAATTCATTTCTATGGTCTTTTTGAAAATTTTAAACCGAGTATCTTTCTATTAGTGCAGCAGATATATGACAAAAAAAAGTGGAATTGTGCCTTTAATGATAGAAGCAAATAATTTGGTGTGCATATACTACGTATAATTACGAGTCATTTTAGATACGCGGCCATCTGAGATTTCGAATATTTCAGTAATGGCGGACGTTCGAAATGGTGGCCTCTGAATATATTTTATGTGCTTCTTTGTTCCGATATTCACAAGGTTAATAGCGTACGTTATGAAAAAATCATAGAATTTAATATCCTTTTCTAATAAAGTTCTATTGCATTGTGTGTTTTAAGTAGATTTTAACTTTTACCGCTAGGGGGCGCTTTATAGTTCTTTTTTAATCGTCCAAAACGCGCAACAGATATGTGACCAAAATTGATGGAATTTTGTCTTCAATAGTAGACGCTTACAAATTTAGATAAAGATAATAAATATAAACTCATGTTTGTGAAAATTACAACACCATAAAGAAATCGTCATAATTGAATGAAATTTAACACACAGCTGAGTGATAGTGGTACAAAAAAATGAGTAAACTTAGAAAGCCAACAAATAATTAAAAAATATTGAAATTAGTATTTTGTGTAGCCAGCACGCGCTGCAATAAGTGCTGCTACGCGACGTGGCATGGAGTCAAACAAATTTTTAATGTCTGCCTGATCAATAGCATTCCATACTGTTTATATGCGTACCCAAAGTTCGTCTGTAGAAGCAACCGTACGAGGATCACGAATGAACCACCGACCAACGAAATACCACACATGTTCAATCGGCGATATATCTGATGGGAATATGC
>JAXGGA010013007.1:0-36727 GCA_038373865.1 Uloborus plumipes
TTGCAATGGTGTTTCACTTGAATTCCTGCCTAAATCTGATCATTTTCTCAAAGCTTTTCGTTGATCATAGCTTTTTCTGTTGAGTTTCACAATGATGTTTTCTGTCTTTTCTTCTTAATTTATTTTATTTTTTTATTTTTTTATAGGAGTGCTTTAAAGTTTGTATACGTTAAGAAAACTTAAATCTGATATTTTTTTCAAAGGTTTTTGTTGCTCATAACTTTTTCATATAAGTTTTGCAATTATACCATCAATAACACCTATTTCGTGCCCTATTAAAAAGTACTTTTTCGAAACTAGCAATTGATTGTGCGTTTGTGGGTGTTTGCATTATTTACTGGTTATTTGGTTGCGTCTAATATGTTATGATATAGTATGTAAGCAGGGATGCCCCCCCCCCCCAGGGAGAGGGTCGTGGCGCAGATTTCACCATTTTTGCTTTTAGGGGATCTTTTTCACTTTTTACGGAGGTTGGGGGTGAGTGCCAGCTATATATGACAGCTACATATACGGTGCTAAAAATATGAATTGATGCGGTACTTATAGTCACCATGAAACGTCCAAGTTTTTGTTTTAGCTCAAATTTTATCTTTTTCTTGTATTTTTTTTTTTTTTTTTTTCATCCAGAACTGAATAAGATTCAATAATTTTCGTTAAAGAAATAAATTACAACAATAATTAAATCAAAAGTCAAGTAGACGAATGTGTCCTCATTATCTTCAGAATTATTTGTAATAACAAAACTTGTTAAAAGCCAGCAAAACAAAGCATCAATGATTTTTCTAAAGGTAACGTGATGCACGTTTCTCCTAATGTTACTTTTAACTGGCGCTAACAGAATTTATAATAACCAATACCCTTGTATTTTTTACAAATTATATTATGTATACCAGAAAAATAACACTTATAGCAAAAAGTCTTTGACATGATGAAGCCGAAGTACTTCTTCCAAGGTTTTTCGTTTTTTTTTACTTTATACGATTCTTATGTCACTCATATTTTTTCCGTCTTCTAATTTGTATTGTTTAGAAAAATGAGAAAATTGAAATATGAAGTAAAAATAATAAGCTCTTTTTATTTTTTAAATTTAATTTTACTTTTTTTATTCGATTAACAAAAAAAGACTTCACCAGTAACTTATTATGATGCATCTCTTTCTCTCTCTGCTGTTAACATTATTTAAATAATTTGTGACAAAGCTATTGTTGAAATTTCAAAATGGCTTAGATTTAAAAATAATCATTTCTTCCGCCGATCAAAAAAGCATTAAACGGAATTCAAACCAAGCAAAAACACACTGATTCAAGCAATTTATTCTCCAAACAAAATCTTTTTCCATTTCGGTTCTGTCCTTAATTTTATTTGTTTTTACTGGTTTAGTATTCCGCTGATTCTAAGAAAAGTTTTGAAACTTTTCTTTTTCCTTGGTTTTGGATGTGAATCAGGAATTTCGCAGTGTTCTTTATGTGTGTTCTAAAAGTAAACATTCTTTGCTGGTTTTCCCCCTCTTCAATTTGACAGCATTTAAATTGATACATTATCCGAGCTATTACACCCACACTGTTCTCTGCAGAAAATCGAAAAAGGATCGTGTAGTATGTTTTGATAAAATAAACTTTCACAAAGTTTACAAACACAATTTTTATTCTAACTTTTTCTCATTCCATTCTATCATATCATCGCGATCTCGTTTTTTGTCTCCAATGGCAACCAACCAGAAGAAGTAGAAGTCATTATTATGGCATGATACTAGAGCCAGTTCATGTAGATGGGAGGAGAGACCTGAACGAACTCTACACCCCCCACATAAGATTGATGTGTCACTCTTATGAAACTCAATCTTAAATAAGGCGAGAGATGGCATCTGCGTGAGGCATTCGGCTTCAAATGTATCTTATATGCACCTACTTTAGCTATTTTCACATTCCCAGTAAAGACAAACTGATGCTCCTCCAGTAGATTTAAGAGCTGTTCTTTCTTTACACCATCCAAATGCTTCAAATCTGCTTTGTCGATTATTTTTTTAGCTGTAGAACTTGATAAGCCAGCTGTTGGGTATATCTTTTCGAATTCAAGCTCATCTTCAACGATTACTTCAATCGCAAGAGTACGAGAATAGTATTTCCTTATTTTATTGACGTGAACGCGTCTCACACTTCCGTCCGGCAATTTAACTCTGTAAGAATGAGGAGGGTGGTGCTCAACTATTTCCCCTGGTCCGGCCCAACGGGCGTAAATGTTATTACTGCTGTCAGGAATAAGCAAAACAACTTTTTCTCCCAGGTTGAAATGCCTTACAGATGACCTTCTGTTAAAATAATCTGCGTACGCCTTTTGTTTTTGGGCAGCAGTGACTGATGCACTTTCTGCAGCTTTCTCCATTTTAATTTTCATTTCTTGGAGATACTCGGCAACTGGTTGGAAAATGTTTCTTGGAAGATGTATTTCACCTGCCCATGGCGATTTGAGTATGGATAAAGGACCTCTAGCTTCTCTACTGCAGAGTAGTTTAAATGGTAATACGCCTGTAGTAGTATTTGGGACTTCACGACAAGCAAATAAGAGGAAAGGCAGTTGACGATCCCAATTTCTACGATCTTCACGGATGATATGATGAAGCATATCTTTCAGCACCCTATTCCGAAGTTCAACTAATCCATTACTGGCTGGATAACCTGGATATGACAAACTGGGACTACCCCCAATTCCTTTCATGAATTTTTCAGTAAACACAGATTTGAAATGTGTTGCTTGTTCACTGGCAATTATGTTTGGGATTCCAGTCCTTGAAAATATCGGCAGCAACACGTCACATGCAGACTTGGCTGTAAGCGGCGGAACTGCTTCAGGCCAACGAGTATGTTGATCCATCATAGTCAAAACATATTTATGCCCTCTGCTGGAAGGAGGATCAATTGGTCCAATGACATCAATGTTAACTACTTCAAAGGATAGCTCCGGACGATCTACTGGTGTTATTGGCGCCCTATCTCTAATTTTTTCCTCTTCAAACTGCAAGCGTTGTGAGTCTTCTGCTTCCCTGGAACGAAAGTTTTCCTCAGATGATGTGGGTTCGCTACTAATGGAACATAATGACTCATATAAAGAAGGTGGCATTAGCGCTTGCACGTTTAATTTATCTGTGGTTGCAATTACGCATTCCATTGGGTGGTTCAAGAAAGAATCTTTTGTGAGAGTGACAACTGATTTTATTAATCGAGCCTCTACTTTTTCACCGAATGCTGAACTCAAATAAATCGAACCGAATTCGTCATTACAAGTGTCAGAAAATATGTTAGAATTGCACACGAAAATTTGTGATCCAGAATCAAGTATACACTTTACTTCTTTCTCGTTAACGTAAACTGTAACGTACTTCAGAGGTTGAAGGGCAACTGGTGATTTTAAATATTCGGAATTTACTTGGGCTATTATTGAATCCTCTTTTTTCAATGGAGAGTACCTTTTCGCACAGTCCCGAGCTAAATGATTTTCCCCACAGATATAACATTCTATTTTTCTTTTTTCTTCACGTCTCACTTGATTATGGGCCTGTATAGGAATATTTCGTTGGTGATTTTGATTGTGAGAAGCTCTATAATTTGAATATACCTCAGACAACGACTTTCCTGTTGAAGCAAAAAACATGTCGCATTCTCTTGCCATTTTAATAGGTTTGAACCAACTTTCTTCCTGTTTTATATTTATATGTATGGCGGTTTCCTGATCAAGCGTTTGATATAATTTATCACTGACAATTAGTTCCTTTAAAGAATCAAAATCATTAACATTTCTTAAATTACAATAGTGATCCCAGCTAGTCGCAAGTCGCGAAGCAAATTGAACATGGGTCTCATCTTGCATGCGTCTTGCCCTTTGATAATTCTGTAAGAAAATTAAGGGAGTTGGTTCAAATTCTCTCAGAACCATATTTTTTAATTTATTATAATCATTTATTTCCTCACCTTTTAGGTAAACTAAAATATTTGCTGCCTTTTCTCCCAGTAAGTTTAAAAGAATTTCCCCTTTAAATTCTTCCGGAACATGTTTAGTTTTGAAGGATCTTTCCAATGAAGAGAAAAATAGATTCCAACCTTCTTGTTTCGTAGGAACGGGTATAGTTAGTGTGCGAACGCTATTAATTAAATTTTCCACAGAAATTTGTGTTACGGGCTCAAAATTAACTTGACGTAAATCCATATTCTCCACTTGATTTTCTAATTTAACTTTCGCTAAAGCTATTTTTTCTCGTTCAAGACTTATCTTTTCTAATTCTAACTTCGCATTCGTTTTTTCTAATTCCAACTTCACACTCATTTTTTCTAATTCTAGATTTGCTTCAATTTTTGTTTTTTCTAACTCACGCGTCTGTTGTGCATCCAATCGCACTTCCTCTTCTTTTGCTTTCCTACTCGATATCATAGAATTAAAATATTCTTCAACAAACTCCTCATCATTTTTATAGCAGTCACTATTTAAAATTAAATCTTTTAAATCTATAACTTTCATTTCTGGAGTAGTAATCAGTCCAATTTCTTCCGCGAGTAGCTTTAGTTCTTCTTTCCGAGCGCCTCGGAACATGGCTAAATTTACGTGTTTCTCAGAAGCAATTAAACCAAATTAAATTTTAAATTCCACTCTGAAATTTTTAAAACAGCAAAAAGGTTGCCTACCTCGTAGTTCCCTTTGCTAAAGATGAAAGTTCGAATGCGGTCGACACTGCGCCAGTGTAGTATGTTTTGATAAAATAAACTTTCACAAAGTTTACAAACACAATTTTTATTCTAACTTTTTCTCATTCCATTCTATCATATCATCGCGATCTCGTTTTTTGTCTCCAATGGCAACCAACCAGAAGAAGTAGAAGTCATTATTATGGCATGATACTAGAGCCAGTTCATGTAGATGGGAGGAGAGACCTGAACGAACTCTACAGATCGTTTGACTTTAAAATGGAGTGTCATTGGCTGAATATTTCAATTCGAAGAATGTTAATATCGTCTGCTAATAAATTTATTCTGTTTTTTTTCCTATTAATGAACTCAATTATGAAATTTACAGACAGAATTGTAAATTTAATGAAGCATGAAAACTGCTATATTCTGTGTTTTTTAATCTTTAATGGAAAACTTTTGAATCAGAATTATTTTTGATTCTTTCGATTAAACCAAAGTGTTGAATTAATGTGCCCTTATTCTGATTTCAAAAATCAAAGTTACGAGAAGAAAGGTGGAGATAAAGCACAAAATCTTTAACAGAACAGGAACTTCGCAATGTAGAATATGCATATCTATACACTCTCTGCTTTGGTGCACGTTTACCTCTAGAAGTATGATTCCAGAAAACTAGTAAAGCTTAAAAAATAAAAGTTCTAGTCGTTGATGACATAAAACTATTTTGATAAAGAAAAATATATCAACCACAAAGGCTATTTCAATCGACAAGTTCAACAGCAAACGTTATGATCAATATGTATAATACGTAATATATATATTAATGTAATATCAATCTTATGACGATCATCTTACATGTTACAAGTCTTTACAAATTGTAAAAAGGAAGAAAAGAATAATGTAAAAGTATTTGTAAAATTTGTTGAATGAAAAAAAAAGGCAGTCATAACCTTTGACTAAGAGACTCTAAATGCAAAAGGTGGAGAGAATGAAGAAAAATGCAGGTCGAAAGCCAAGCACGATTTTTGTGGCTTCATCTCCGGCAACAAAAGCAACGGGCTGGGAAATTATAGGTGCTCTAAACAGAAGAAAATGGGTACGTGGAATGGGAAATAACTCGACCACACCTGCGAGAATCTCTTGTGGTTAAACCTGAAGTCAAAAGCCGGTGAAAGTGAAAAGATTTTTTGAAAGGACGAGGAGATCGGTTTGGAAAGTGAAAAAGGCTGACCGTGAATTATGATGATACAATAGGTTGCTTTGGTCTGTAGAATACGCATATCTATACACTCTCTGGTTTGGTGCACGTTTACCTCAAGAAGTATGATTCCAGAAAACTAGTAGAGCTTTAAAAATAAAAGTTCTAGTTGTTGATGACGTACTTTGATAAGGAAATCGTTGTATCATAGTTCTGAAAGCAAAAGGGAAGGCAAAATAATTAACCAACAAAAGACAAGAAAACTTTTTATAGAGAGTGGTAAATAGATATACAGATGCACTGCAAAAGAATTAACAGTTGATTTTACAGTATAATACTGGCATCAGAGGTTCCAGTTTAAAACTGTAAAATGCACGGTAATAAACTGTAAAATTAAAAATTACTATTTATTACTGTAAAGCTGCAATTTTACAGTTTATTACCACAATTTTATAGCTTATTACCACAAAATTAGCTGTACTATAACGTAAAAACAACAGTATAAGGGCATTGCTCCACATCAGCGTAAAACGCGACCGAAACCGAAGGCAGAAACCGAAAATCCGGGTACTTTCCATCGGAACACTATGTAATCCATTTTACGTTTCTGCTTTACGTCAATGTGGAGCAGGGCCCTAATACTGGCAGCAGAGGTTCCAGTTTAAAACTGTAAAATGCACAGTAATAAACTGTGAAACCAGTAATTTTACGGTTTCTTACCATAAAGCAACTTTTGCAGTTTTTTAGTGTAAAACTAGCAATTTTACAGTTTATTTCTGTAAAATTAGCAATTTTTACAGTTTGTTACTATAAAATTAGCTGTATTATATTGTAAAAACAACATTTTTTTTACAGTGCGGATTTTCCTAATCGAGTTTATAATAGAAAGCGAAAACTGGATAAGAAGGTGAAATCATTTGTAGAGAATAAAAAATGTTAATTCTGATGGGTTTCTGCAATCAAACTTAAGGACAATTTAAATTAAAATAATAAAAAAAAAGTTTAAGAGAATGGGGAGAGGAGCGATATATATTTTTTTATGAACTGAAAATTTAAAAAAATCTTGTAAAATTCTTATTTTTTCAGTGTTGCTTAAAGCAAGTCAATGTCTACTTTTATTAATATCCTGCTTAAATTATCGATGAAGGTGAATTTTCATAAGTGTATCAGAAATGTTAATCACTTACTGAGTGAATTAAACTCAAAAAAACGGCGAGGAGAAGAGGGGAGGGAATGGTTTTTGTATTTATGTACACTCGCTAAAAGTTAACCCTTTTTTTTAATGCAAATTCTTCTACAACCATGGTAAATCATCTCCTGGAATAGTATTTGTTCTTTTCTATGCTCGTTAGCAGTTCCTTTTAATGAGTATTTTTACAGCCATAAAATATGGTAACTTAACAAGAAGTTCTGTCAAGAACTAAACGAGCCTACTTTCCCGTACATCGAAATCGGCATTGTAGCATCTGATCAATATTCTCTTGATTATCTGAAACTGAAAATTATGTCAAACATACCTTTTTAGCACTTGAAGCTGATTTCTAAAAGCAAAATATACCCCTCTCATCAGATGAAATAGACACATAAAAAGTAAATAAATGAATAAATAAAGTTTTGTCGCACCTTTTAAAGAATGTAACTGTTACAGTTCTTCCGTAGAAAAATTCCTCAATTGTTTTCAAAAAAAAAATTAAAAGTACAAAGTACATCAAAACACAGTTTATCAAAGAAAGAAAAAAAAAAAAAAAAAAAGAAAAAAAAACTCGTCCGTTGATAAAATGTCTCGAATTTCACTTTTAATCCGTTGCCAGTTGTTAAATATAAATAAAGAATAGAATGCCCTCGTGAATGAAACATTTTTGTTACAAAAAAAATCGTCTGCCAAAAATAATAATAATAATAATAATAAATTCAATAAAACAAATGAATAAATAAACAAAAAATCGTCTGCACAGTCAGTCATTTTTTTTCGGACTGTTTACTCAAAAGTTATTAGGGGTGACAGCTTGCTTGAGCGGTTCAATGTTGAACGAAAAATTGTTCAAATCGGAAATGTAAATACGGGAATGAAGTATCCTTGAAAAGTTCTTTCCAACAAAAAAAAGTTTGTTCAAATCGGACTGTTCATTAAAAAGTTAGTATCGCGGGACGGGTTGTTTGAACGGCTCAAATTTGAACCAAAAATTGTTCAAATCAAAAAATCAAATATGGGAATGAGCTGTACTCGCCGAGATCTTTCCAACAAAAAAAAGTTTGTCCAAATCGGACTGTTCATTCAAAAGTTATTAGGGGGGACAGACAGACCGACCGACCGACCGACCGACCGACCGACCGACCGACACACAAATTCCCCATCTCAATACCCTACTTTCAAATTTTTAATTTTTCGATATTCATTTTACCTTTTTATTTTTTTCACTTGGCGATATTTTTTTTTGACTTGGCGATATTTTTTAACTTGGCGATATTTTTGGACTTGGCGATATTTTTTAGATGCATTAAGCTACTTTTAATACTTTTTTCGTCTTTCTTTTATTTTTAACGGGAAAGTAGGCTAAAAAAAAATAGCATTTCTAAACTAAGAGTAAATGCATTCAAAATTTAATTATTTTACGATAAACTAGATTTTTACTTGTGGATTTTGTTTTTACTTAAATACAAAAGTTTGCGCTTGAAATATCCAACTGTCAAAATTTAACAAAAAAGGAAAATTTAAAAAAGAGTTAAAATGTGCAGTATTTTATAATACGCAATCTAATGTCTAAACTGACCTTTCAATATCAGAAGTAAAAAAAAAAAAATGCGCAGGCGGATGTCCTCCAACCATCCCGCCAAAAAACGAAAAAATATCATTTCCTGCTGCTTATTTTTTGAATGCTAATCATATATTTTTAGGTTCTCATCGTCGATGTATTTTTAGATTAAAAAGTTCAACCGTCTCACAGCTCGTCTGCACACCAACGCCGGCAGTTCTTCCATTCAGGCCCTCTTGGCTTCACTTCAAAGAGTCCGTGTCTTGAAGAGAAGCCAAGCGACATTTCAAAGGAACTTCAACAGACGAGAGCGGCAGAACCTGCTAACGGGTTTTGTTAGGAACCGGGCCCTTGAAAAATGGGTAACCTCGTTTGCGGAAGCATGGAAGTAACGTTCTGCCCCTTTTGTTTTGGGGAATCAAAACCTTTGTTTACCCTTTTTTTTTCCCTCCTGACTAGACATGCGCATCAGTCGCCATCTTGTACCACCGTAGTCTGTTCATGAACTCGTCTCAAATTGCAACAGCAGTCGAAGGAATTTCTTTGTGGATGATAATTAGTTCTTTTTTAACGCTACTTGAAATTTTTGCTTCTATTTTTTGAAGTTTTGGTAAATCAAAACATTTGTTTACCCTTTTTTTCTCTCCCCTTTCTGACAATACATGAGCATTAGTCGCCATCTTGTACCACGTAGACAGTTCGTGAACTTGTCTCAAATTGTAACAGCAGTCGAAGGAATTTCTTTGTGATAATTAGTTCTTTTTAACACTGCTTGAAATTTTTACTTTTATTTTTTGAAGTTTTAGGGAATCAAAACCTTTGTTTACCCCTTTTTTCCCTCCCCTTTCCGACAAGACATGCGCATCAGTCGCCATCTTGTACCACGTAGTCTGTGTGTGAACTTGTCTCAAATTGCAATAGCAGTCGAAAAGAATTTCTTTGTGGATGATAATTAGTTCTTTTTAACACTATACTTGAAAGTTTTGTTTTAATTTTTGAAGTTTCTTTTGATTTTTTTTCTCCCTTTCGTTTCTTGGCAATGCATCTTGTTTTTCTGAACTTGTTTTCGTGGGAGAATAAATGTATATTTGGCTTAGATGGAAAATCACTACACCAACTATGTATATCTGTACATTGTAGTGAAGGGAGTGTTATTTGATTTGAAAATATGATACATGGAGAGGAGAAGGAGATATTGATTGGCGAGGGAGCTTAAAAGCACTTTACCAAATATCTTTTATCATACTTTTTAATAAGATTTAAAATCATAAATATAGTTTTAAAAAACTAAAAAATACGCTTTTAGAGTAAATTAAACTAAAAAGAAGTTTTAAAACTATTGAATATCCACTTTGTTTGCATGCATTTATAATGCATCAACACGTAATATTGTTCAGCCTTTAGTAATAACAATAGTATTAAATTTATTACTTTTATATTTGCGAAGAACGTGAACTTTATCTTTTATCCAGAGCTACATACATACAAACAAACCCACATGTGAAACTAATAAAAGCGTATTAATGACGCTCTGCAAACAATGTATCGTGTCTTATCACATATTTATTCATTTCAATTAAACCCTCTGAATTAAAATAACGAGTCTAGTAGTCATCAGGAACTTGTTGGGGCAAACTGGCGATATCAAGCTGCACTGACCAGAAATTATGGAGAGTTGATGCATTTTTTTTACTATGAAGGAGGAAAATATATGTACAGTGGAATGCCGATTTTACATTTTCAGTTGGACCAGCGATAAGAAATGTATTAAGCGGGGGAAAAAATCATGGACGGAGTCGATAACACAAGTCTGCAACCAAAAAACTGCAGGGGATATTTTGAGTGTACTTTATGTTTTTCAAAGTGCTGAATTCGAAAATGACCTCCGGTTTTCCCCATCACGTATAGTTTTCTGCAAAACGCGTGTACTGAGTATGGTAATGTACTATTTTACCTCTATTGTACCAAGGGAAAACACACAAAATCATGGGTGGGATCGCTAAGCAAAATGTTAAAAAATTAACACTTACCCTATGAACTAGAGGGGAACATGTTTTTTTGTTTAATTTTATCTATATAGCACGTTCTATACTAACAGCTTTTGCAATTTTTCTTCTTGGTTGGCATTCGCCAAAAAATATATATATATATATATATATATATATATATATAGTTTTTATGCTTTGATCGCTTGATCAGCTGGGGAAATATCCTCCATCATTTCTTCTTCCTCTTCATCAGTTTGTCACAATCATAAGAAGCGGTTTTAAATCCGATCTTGTGATACATTGTCTTGAAGATACATTGTCTTCTGGGAGGAACTGCAAGAAAAAAAGTGTCAGCAGCTCTATACCCCAGCTGTTGATAAGGAAGAGCGGATCGGAATATCGGAGGAAGCTACACTCACTTAGAACCGTAAGATAGCACAAAAAATATCCCTAAGCGGCTTTAAACAGCTCTGAAACTAATTTATCTTGATTGAAAAAAAAAAAAAAAAAAAAAAACTTTTCTAAACAAATGAGTGAGTATTGGTGATGAAAAACGTTTTTAATATGTTTGTAGTAAGACGTATTAAGCGGATTTTTTGAAAAAGAAAAACGTAAAATCAGGAATCTCTTCAAATGATCAGTATAGCCTTTTCCAAGGACAAGCAGAAAATGAAGCCGGATGCGTGATAATTGACAACGCGAAATCAGGGTTCCACTGTACGTCTCAAATGAAAATTATATGACTAGCTGCGTGGCCCGGCATTGCACGGGCTACCGTAGAAATGAAAGCGGTGTCAAGAGACGCATCCGCATTCGGTAGAGTAACAAACTCGCCGCCACGGCGGCTCGCTACAGCCAACGCCCTCTATACACAGTTGCCAAATCAGTACTTTTATTGAACGTCATCTCTCGAGAAGAGTGGAAACTAATCTCTCGTTCTTATCGACCATAACTTTTTTAAAACTGTAATAATAACGTCTTACATACAGCGCAATGTTATATAGCCTAAAGCTTTCCTGAAAAAATGGACTATTCAACACAAAAATAATTTCACAATTCAAACTAGTAGTTTCTGAGATTAGCGCGTTCAAACAAACTCTTCAACTTTATATTGTTAGTATAGGTTACAGTGAACATTCATGTAGATATGTGAAACAAATATTTTGTTTTTATTGCATATCGCCACAAATAATTTTATAAACAAAACCGTAATTTTCATATGAATTCTTCTGTTTGAATCAACGAATATAAAAGTGTCTGTCTGAGCTGAAAATAAATGCTGAAAACTGACTGAAAATATTTATTGCAGAAGGAAGGGCTAGCTGCTTGTTTTCCAATTCAATAGCTTTCGCTCATTTGCTTCTATTCTATAAAACTCAGTTTTGATTCTTCTGAATTAGTTTCGTTTGAAACCATTCGTTATTGGCGCAGTTTTTGTGCGATCCCTGAAAGATTCAGCAATGGTGGCTTATTGTTCCTATCAATTGAAATGAACGATGAAATTAGAAAAGATAAGAGCCTAAAATTAAGAAGAGAAATTTAAATAGGTTTGAAAATTTCTTTTCCCTGATCTCGGCCATAGAATTAATTCGACGTCTTTTTCCATTAGTTCTTCTCCAATGATCTCCATTTAAGAGGTGAAGCCTATTAACAGGCGAGCGTACGCACGTGTGCTTAAGTTAATGTTTTGTTTACACCCATTCGCCAGATGCGTAATTAGTGCTTCGGCAAACTAAATTCTTCGTTGGTAGAAACTAAAAAAAAGGGGGAGAATTCCCTTTTTACCCCTCTTTAATTTCCTTAATTTCCGGTTCCCATCTGCCTTACTGAAAATAAAACTGGAAGATCAAAAAGTAATGGTATAAAGGAAATGACAAATTAACCCTTGCGTTTGCTTAGGTCCTTTAATTTCCACCCCGTTTCTTAACACTTTTTCTTTAAACTTCTCTTTTATATGCATAAGAAAACACACACTGTAGCTTTTTTTCTTTTCTTCTTTTTTTCAACATAACCCGTGGGACGTAGCGCTAAACATAGAATATCAGAAATATGCCAAGGGGTAAAATATCGCTTGTAGTTACGGTGGGGAATTATTAATAGCAGAAGTAAAAGAGTTTTTGCTTTCAAAATGAATTTCTTACGTTTTTTAAAAACTCGGGTAGGATTTCATAACGCCACATGAAAGTTATTAGACAGAAAGGCCTTATTAAAAGCAAGAAAGATCCAGAAATGTTTTTTTATCTTCGACATGCTAGAATATCCCTTGAATGTGGAGTCTACATTTAGCGTTTCTCATTTTTGAAATGAAGATATTTTGGGAAAATCCAGCTGCTAATGATTTATGGAGTTTTAAGAATAAAAATATTTAAGTTATTTATATAAGCGCATTAGGAAATGGAAAAAGTGAAGGAAAAATCGTGAAACTGTAAACTTTGTTGCAAACGCAAGTCCTTTTGCTCCTAAGTTTTATGCTAGTAATTCGTTATATAAAATAGTTAAGGAATTAGCAGACTTGCAGGGACTAGTTTCATTAACTTTTTAACTAGCAAGTTTTTAAAAAAGTGCTTTAAAAACTGATACTTGGATTGACAACACTGGATACTAATTTTATCAGAAAACTGAAAGTAATTTTGTTCTCCGATTGCTATCTGAAATGTGTTTACTTGATATATCTATGGTACATCGTACTTTCGGAGTCAGTGGTACATAGTATTTTAGCAATAATTTGTACTGCTATACAACCTGAAATAGACATCTAAAACGCCTCGAGTATATTCTCATGCGCCTCCGATTAAACTTCGCTATCGTTTTCAATTTAGTCAAGTGACCAATTAGTAATCTTATTGGTGAATAGGATGTGATTTCTCCCACGTGTTTGATCAGGTCGAAAACAACAGGGGAAAAAGTTCGATCAGTGCGTTTATCTATGCACGACATTCACCAATACTGTCTGATCTTCTTAGGTAGAACCTTCAGGGCATTTTCGCATACGTCAGGTCTTCTCTGATCTTACCAAAATAGGGGTGTCAGGTAAGATAACAATAAGGGGATGAATAATAAGAAGCATTTTGAACCGTATCAAACAACGTGGATTGATGTTAATTTCAAATACATAGTTTAGTTGAATGTGCCAAAAGGATATAGCAAATGAAAGTTTTAAATTGAAAATTTCGGAAAGTTATCACCCATAACCCATCTACCCTTTTCTAAGTGGAACTGTTCGCGAGTGCTAGGCGCGGCTTTCATGGATGGCCAGCATTTGCTTTTATTCTAAAAAATATCTTCTTAGTCTTAAAAATATCGAATTTCCAGAGATTAACTTTCACCCTGGGGCCTCAACGGCGCAGTGGGTCTGCCCGTCAGTTTGTAATCTCAAGAGGCGCGGGTTCGATTCCCGCCTTTGCCCTGGGTGTAATTTCCTTCTCTGTGCTGTAAATTCTTTCCTTCAATAAAATCTGTATTGTACTATCTGTGGAGGCAAGGCGCATAGTACGCAGTCCTCATGTCTGTACCTCAGAACCAGACTAACGTAAGTCCATTTTCGTAATTTTTCAGTAGAGGGGAAAAACGATGTATTCGACAATCGTTTTTCCCCTCTACCGAAAAATGACGAAAATGGACTTACGTTAGTCTGGTTCTGAGGTACAGATGTGTGTCGAAGTATATTGACTTCTAGAATAGAATAGAGTAGAATAGAACTTTCACCCTATCTGACAGCCATTAAGTGCCAAAGAGTCCATTATCTATTAGATATATTTAAAAAATGAATAAGCATAAATTCTCTTTCATTTAACTTGTAAGTGACGGTTATTGTTGTTTTTCTTTAAAAAAGAAAAACAAATATCTTAAATTGTCGTTCAAGTCTTCTGAGGCAATAAATAAATATTCCACACAAAAAATCTCGATGTCTCGATAGAAAGGAACATCGGATCGTTCATTAATTTGTCATTCTGTTCCTTTAATGACAGTTAAAAGCTACGTGTCGTCACTTTTGTAGCAATCAAGATCTGTAAACGAAAATACAGAGCGTTTGATGCTTATCCTGTTGCCAAATCGCCTCATACAATACCTACGATTGAAAGTTGACAAATTGCTTTTAAGTTTCTTTTTGGCAAGTGTTATCTATTGCTCCCGCTTTTCGTTTAGCAAAGAGAAAAATTATCATTTTCACGTGCATTTTTTTGTATTCTTTCCTTCTATATGCTGGCAGCGATTAATGATATGTGAATTTTTACGAAATTTTTCATTCGCAAGTTGGCAACACAGTTTTTCCTCTTTCACTTTGCTTGAAATCATTTCACCCGATGTGATTGATTGGCGTTTTTTAACGTATCTGTATGTTCCTTTGTTATTATTACTCTTGCCATTTTTTAAAAAAAAGAGGTAGGAAAAATGGCGCTAGTAAAAATCATTATTCATTCTAAGCGTTAGAAAAATCGTTTTTTGATCAAAGTTCCCTTATTGATTTCTTAACGTTTTCATTTTTCTTCTTCTATTTTTCCATTTCGCCTTTAGCAAAACGTGCAGTAATTTCTTTCTACTGGAAAAATACCTTTTCGTTTTGGAACTTTTAAAAAGTCGTGGAATCAAAAAATTCCAGAACTTTCGTTTTCTAAAGCATATTTATCCTAGAATACGTGAGAATCGAGATTTTTTTTTTTTTTTCAAAGGAAGTTTATATTGGCATCTTCCAAAATAAATCTTCTGACACGTACAATACACGTACGTATGTATATTAAATACTTGTGCATAATTCGTATGTATTTAAACCTCGAACCATGTTGACGAAGAATAGTACTGCAGTTAAATGTTTCTTTTTGCTTTAAAAAAATTTAACTGAATATTATATACTCTGCCAGCTGTAAATACTTTTCTTCTGATAATGAATTAGGATCAGGAGAAAATAAAACATTTTCTTAAGACAGCGTTGCAGGCATGAATATATTTTTCAAACATTACTTTTTAAATTCGTTTTAGTTGTTAGAATTTTATTCTAGAATTAAACATCAAACGAAATGTTTTTTTAAACAAAAGTACTCGCTTGAAAGAACATTTTTAAAAATTAAACTAAGCGCTGAAATTATCCCGTCTCTCGCATCCTTATGTTTTCTTAGCATACTTTGAGTTAGTTAATTAAACATTTATTATGAAAAAGAAAGTACAGCTATGGCCAGAATAAAAAATGAAATGTCTTACACATTTTTTAAACTTTTAATGCGGGGGAAAATGCGAATGAAAACTTTCGACTGAAATTTAACAACACTTTCCAACAATGCTTTTTTTTTTAACCGTGTAGTTTGACTAATATAACTAACTCTATACCTTGTCCTTCAACATAGTTGCTTCTTCAGGGCATTCAGTAGCATGTTTGTTCAGAAAACTAATAAAATGCAAAAATTTTTTTTAATTAATTTGGGAAAAGTTATTAAACAAGAAACAATTGTTCATTAAGGTAACACATTTAACTGAATTTCTCATTGGATCAACTTCAAAAATTCAAATTATTATTAAAGCATTTTTCATTTATGCTGGCATGGGAAATCTTTTTTCTTCTATATACTATTTCTCGCCATTTTTCATAAAGCGTTAGACGGAAAAGGACGGAAAAAATAGAGTTATCTATTTTGATCTCTTTTAAACATTTTAATTTTTAAATGTAAAATTCTAGCCTTGACTGCTTAGGATATAGATTTTAATCTTGTAAATATATTTTAATATTACTTCAGTCAAAATCTTAATTTCTGATGATTGCGTAATATAATCAACTTTTTTAATAATTAAAAATCGCTATTACTAATGCTCATTTCGACGTAATGAAAAATTATAATTAAAAAAGCAAAATACTAAATGCATGTAATATTTATGTAATTTTCGGAATAATTTTTTCCCTGAAAAGTAAAATTTCGCAACATCCCCTCCCCCCTCCAACTTCCTATTTCAAAATTTCCATGCTATTTTATATTTCAATACCCCTGTACCCAGGTATAAGGAGTCAGAGTCGGGCTGATTTTGAGGTAAAAGAGTCGAAGTCGATCATTTTCACACTAAGTCCACAACTCGTCCTGGTCGGTTAGTCAGAGTCGTAGAGTTGGAATCGGACTTACTAAGGCTCTAAAATTCCTGGAGACCCTCATTTTTCCTCCGACTCTGCACTGCAAAAAATGAACCGTTGTTTTTACACTATAATACTGGTAGCCGAAGTTCCAATTTAAAACTGTAAAATGCACAGTAATAAACTGTCCAACAAGCCATTTGACAGTTTCTCACTGTAAAGTTAGAAATTTCACACTTTATTGCCGTTAAATTTAGCTTTATTATACTGTAAAAACAACAGTGTTATACTGGCAACAGAGGTTCCAGTTTAAAACTGTAAAATGCACAGTAATAAGCTGTAAAATTAGCAATTTTACAGTTTAATTCTGTAAAAGCCGAAATTTTAGTTTCTTACTGTAAAATTAGCAATTTTTAGTTTGTTACTATAAAACTAGGTGTATTATACTGTAAAAACAACATTCACTTTTTACAGTGTGCAGCCTACCTGTACACCAGTCTTATGCTAAAAGATATTTTTAACCCTCATTTCACGTGTTGGAAATCTGAAAACAAATCAGAAATTTCAAGCGTGTTTTCATGCTTTTTATTTTGAATAAAAATTTAATATCATGAAAAGTGGGAAAAAAATTCTAATTGAAAAAAAAAAAATGCACTTGAATGTTTCATTATTTTATGTTTTAATGCAAAAAGTTTAAGCGTTAAATTCAAAATAATGCACATCTCTTCATCCGTAGAAGATGCTTGAAGAAACTTTTTTTTTATTGCTCACAAACATCAATAAAATATTGAAATTTAAAGCTAGGCCGTTGGTTAAAAAAGCGAAAAGGAAAAAAAAAGTTAATTTTTAGTGGAAACCAAATAACCATGTTTGTACATTGAAACTGAGACAAAATGAATAACAACATTTAAAAAAAAGAAAGAAAGAAGGGGGAGGGGAGAAAATTGTAGATACTGCTATTTATCTGCTATGGGTTATCGATGCTTAGCATTCAAATTGCTAAGTTTGTTGATTAAAAATAATACTGTCGGCCCCGTTTAAACGACTACTGTCGGTTCCAAGAAATATTATTCGATTAAGCGGGGTATTTGTTTGAGCAGGGATTTTTAACATTTGTCTATGGCATATGAAATATTCGGTTCCAGGATATTTTATTTGTATAAGCGGGATATTCGTTTATCCGTTACCCGATTAAGCGGGCCGACAGTATTTCTTTCCCTGCCTATTTTTAAGTTTTTAACTGTGCTCTTGAATAAATTTTTAATACCGTGTGGGGAGGGGGCAGTGGCGTACGCAGACAAATTATTTCAGGGGGGGCTGAGTCAACACCTCTAGGTCACAGTCTAGGAGGTGTTGGCTGAGTCAAGACTCTTTGAGAGTGGGGGGGGGGGGAGCACCTCATGAAATATAGAATGTCTCGAATTTTTGCTTCAATGAATATTTAAGTCGATAAAAATACATCATTAAAAAAACTCATTAAAATTATTGTGAAGAAAGCGCTTTGATGGACACAGAGATTGATAAATTTAAGTTAAAAAAAATTCTTCATTGAAAGAGGTGTTTCTGAAACATTTGTTTGCAATATTTTGGCAAATTTACACTCTAATAATGCTAGTTTTGCAGTTTAGTTTACTATTGCTTCCAATACTGGGTTTCAATTCAATTTACTGAAATTTATTTAACAAAATTAGATGAGTGAAAAACATTGATCAGCATTTCTAAAGGACAGATTTGCAGTCAAAATGAACAAAATGCAATAGGATAATCATAAACATGACGTATAGTAAAATAGACATGTCAAAAAAAAAATTTCTTTTAATTTTGTCCAATACTTAATTATATGCTTTGAGAGCTTTTCTCACTGCAGGATTTCAAAAAAAAAAAAAAAAACCTTAGCTTACATTTTTAAAATTCGCTTTGAAAATTTCGGAGGGGGCTGCAGCCCTATCAGCCTACCCCCTAAGTACGCCACTGGAAGGGGGGGTCACTTAAAATAGCTATCCTTACTCTTCATGCACATTGTTAAGATTAAACGCTTCTCGTTGAGAGGGAAAGGTCTAAGTGATTTAATTTCTTAACTTTTCCCCGACAAAGGTATCCCGTGATTCGAGCAAAAGGAGAAACAGCAGCCATTGTTTTCAATTTTTCCCTTCGACTGTTGCACCAAACAAAGATCTCCTTCACCTACGAACGAATGGCAGAAAAAAGCCAGACTTGGAGAAAAATTCGGAATTTTACGCTCACGGTAGACGGTACGCGGGTTTGTCAGGCAATTTGTCAGGACTGCACTTCCGGAGAAAGAAGTTCCTCATCACGTACATTATTTAAAATTTATGTAAGGAACAGAAGAAAGGCAGAGGGATTGCAATGGAAACGGGCCCTCGGCTGTCACAGAGAGAAAGATATATTCCTGTAAAATAAAGAATGCGCCTGAATACACAATGAGCAGGCGCAGAGATGGTGTCCCGAGGAAGAGGTATGCATGGAAATGCACTCTGTGGTACAATGAAAGGAGTAGTGAAGTTCGAATTGGATTGCGAGTGCAATTGCTGTCTTTGGAAGAAATATTTCTTTGCATAGGTGAGGATGCCATTGAAGGAATTCCGGAGTTTATCCGATGTGTGGGTCTTTTTCGCTTTCCTTTTCTTCTCCTCTTTCGGGCGAAAATGTGGGCGATGATTAAAGTTTTATGTGGTATGCAACAAAAGCTGTTTAAGTTCTGGATGTTGTTGATGGTAATCGATTTCAAAAGGCGAGGTTGTTGGTGGTTTTTTGGTTTTGGAGCTGCATTCTTGAAAGGAAAATTTGAAAGTTTGATTGGAGGAGTGCTTTTTCTATGTTTCATGCATTAAAAGCTTTTTAAAAGTGCGTTTTAAACATTTAATTTACAATGGTGAGTTTCAAACATTACATTTTATTACGGATACTTTGATGGTCAAAAAATTTTCAAATGAAGAACTGTAACTAATTCCAAGTTGGAAGAAATTCTACTGACTTCTAGATTTACTTATTACTTTTAATGAGTTTGATTGGAGCAATGCTTTTTCTATGCTTCATGCATTAGAGGCTTTTTTTTAAGTGTATTTCAAACAGTTGATTTACAGAGCATTATTACTGATCCTTTGATGGTCACGAAATTTTCAAATGAAGAACTGTAACTAATTCCAAATTGGAAGAAATTCTACTGACTTCTAGATTTACTTATATCAGACTTTTCAACTGATATGCAAACCGGTGTTTCGGTTGAGAAAGCTGAATCAGAAAATAGATCTTCACGATTACCATCAACCTTCTCCTTCAATTTTACATTTGACTCAACATTTACTTTCCTACCTTCCCCTTTGAAATATGATAGTTTGCCTCGGTAAAGTCCCTTCAAAACTGACAGTGTGCGGACGTGCGACATGTGTATATTTAAACATAAAGATGAAGCTTGAGATTTGACGCCAGAGATGAGACGAAACTTTTGCTGAGATTTTGTGTGAGATAACTCTACTCAAATCGAATATAAGATGTTGCATTTTAATGTGTTTCAAGCAGATGTAGTAGCGTTTTCTTTAGCATAAGAGATTTAATCATTTTTCTTTATGCCAACATACGGATGTTCGTTGTGTGCATATTCAGACATAAAGATGAAACTTAACGTTTGACATCAGAGATGAGAGAAGACAAGACTCATAATGATAAAGCACGAAGTTTGACGGCAGAGATGAGACAAGACTTCAGCTACAATGTGAAGGGTAATTCAAGTTAAACAAAGTAACTGAAAGTTAGGAAATAAATGTTGCTATTTTGTGGAAACTATTAGCCACTTACCTTTAGTACAAGAGACTTGCTACAGACTCGAGTGTTACTTACAGATTCCATCAGCAAAACTGTGCAGTGCTTGTGTGGATGATGGAAAAGAAATTCTGCAAGTAGCAAACAGTTGTACGTTGTACAGAAAATAACAACGTTACGAATGCACAAATGTTTACTTTTCGGGGATGGGGGTAGTTTTGGGTAGGAGTACACCATGACTCTTTGGGGGCGAGATCGTGGTGAACTGGACACCCTTATTTTACATTTGCATCATAAAAAGAAAAAGTACGTTTAATTACTAATTCTTAAAACAATGCTCTTTTAAGCGGACGAAAAAAGTACATTGTTCTAGGCAAAAAACGCCCTTAACACATAGTCGTCTAATAATACTGTTGGCAACACGTAAACGCAAAGTCAAGAGCAAAGATTGAGAGCAGTCAACGCGCCATTTGGAATCCTTCACGTTCAAGTACTTCTCAAATTGACTGTTGTTTGTAGAACTACTTGTGGTATTCCAAGAGCGCACCAACTTCAATCCGACAAATGCTTTAAGATGTAGGGCTGCTGAGAGCATGTAGAGCTGCATTTTATCTCTCTCTAATCACCTTTCAAACATGATGCGGAAAAGTAGTTTTCCCCATTGACTTACACTTAAAGACAGAATCGAGTCTTTTTTTTATATTTTCCACGTTACGAGAAAAGTATGCAGGGCGTAGGATATGAGAGGATTGGAGAAGAAATACTGTAATGCTTTAGTGCTGATGCAAGAAGAAAGTATGCCTGCATGTTAAATGCGATGTTCTCTAAAATTTTTCCGAATTAAATTCATGAACTACATCAGTTCTGATTATAAAGTTGTTGAAATTATTTAAAAATGAAAATGAGTTGTTTTATTTGGTGTATTGATTTCAACCGTTTCTTTGCTCTGCCATTATTTGATTTTCTTTGAATATTATGAATTAATATTTTCAAGAATGCGGATCCCTGGCTTAAGTAAGGCTGTTTTCAAATGCGTATTTTAAGCGTGTGCAGTTTGTAACAGTGTTTCTATTCATGATTTTAGAACATCTTCGGCAGAAGGAGTTAACTAACTCCTTCTGACCAGAATCAGATCATATCCATGAGTTTATTGTTCTTGTTGCCTATAGGCTGGCAATATGGGGGGGGGGGGCATTGCTTCGCTTTTCCAACTGTACCGTAATTTGGTGTGAAGTCTGACTTCCACACTACACACATGCGATATGCATTCAATTTGGATGGTAAATATGGTCATAATGGAAATCAACTAATTAAATTCGGTGACTTGCAGTCAAGTTGGGATTTTAACGGCTTTCAGTATCTGTTTTGGGGGATCTTGTTCTTAGGGAAGGTTTCTCCGTCGTTCTTGGGGAAAGATGAGCTCTGTTGGTTAATGGTGACAGTCAAGACACACAACTTTATGGAGATGTTACACCTGGCTGAACGTCAGGTCTGATGCACTAAGCGATTGAAGAAAATATCCAGCCTTTTAGTTTTACCCAAACGCAAGAGGGCTCTCTGGACTTATATGTATGTAAATTACCTCTGTTACTTCATAACCGTTTGTTGTATCGCATCGGATTATCGCTCGTTCGTTGTTTGATGTTGTGATTCGAACTGACGCTGTTGTATGTAAGGGCGAAGAAGATCTAAACATAGTTCCAAATAAAAGTGTATGGGGGGGGGGTGTACTGAACTGGGCTGAAACCAGTGTATGTTTTTAGACAGTTGTCGTTTTTTTTATATCATGAGCGATTCTGAACCCTGACTCTAGAATCAGTAGCCTTTCTGCTGCAGCAACAATGTGCAATTTGGTTGCTATTGTATCACTAATTTGATCTTCTCTTTCTGTCCAGGGTCTGCGGATCGCGGGGGCTTCGTCCCGAGTCCGACTGCTGTGACGAGTACGACTACGACCACGGCGACGCCATCGGTGAGGTCGTTTCCCAGACCCTCCCAACCCGACGCTATGGACCCCAGGGAATTCCGGTCCTCCTGCCTCGCGCGGACGCCATCGGGATCCCTCTTCATCCCCAGTGGTGAGTTTGGCACCACGAAATTCTGATTCAACCCATTGACTGGCAATCTAAAAAAAAGCTCGTAGCATCTGAACTGGGCTGAAACCAGTGTTACTGCCGTGCTAAGCACAAAAATCGTATCGGCACTTTTTAACAAAATTGAGTTATCGCCACCAGGTGGCTGCTTGTGGCATATTTTACCAAAAGACAAAATTATATGGTCGTTTGAGAACGGGAAATATTTTTAAAAAAATTCTGAAAAAGTATCATCTGAGTCAAATACATGTTGGCTCAAAACTTTAAAGAGTTTTATCTCAGTTTGAGCTCGACTGCAGGTAGCACTTTTGCGCTTAGCACGGCAGTGTACCGGTCAGCCAGTAATGATCTACTGGCACCTCCTCAGGAAGGAAAATATACATATTAATAACAGTGTACCGTAAAATGGGGTGAATCGGAACACTTTTCAGCTTTGATTGCAAAAAAAGCAGTTAAAAGATTTTTTTCAATTTGATTTTCTGGGTAAAAACTTCGGTCTTGCTTTACTTTTGATATTCCAAGCAAAGACAAAACACTTTGAACAATTATTATTAGAATATATAGGAAATTATGGGTGTTCCGAATCACCCCGCTGATAGGGGTCAATCGGAACACATGTTAAAATTTTTATTTTTTTCTATGAAACCTGTAATAGGTCTTACAAACATGAGTAATATTGATGGGGGAGAATAAGAACAGATAATTACTGTCACATAAATGTATAATTTCAATACCAGTAAACGTTTATAATTTGTCAAAATTCAAAATAATTTTGAACTTATGAAAAATGAAAAGTAATCTTAAGAAATGCTTTTGAATTAAAATGCAAAGATTTAACATGAATGGAAGTCACTCATGTCGTCCACAAATATGTACTTGTCCTCAAAACTAGCAATTTTGACTTGGCTTAGGTTTTTTCATAACATCTCCTGGGATGAACTCTGCCTTTTCTTAAGTATCTTAAAATCCCTGGGTTTCGGGGATTATTCTGTAGGATTTTCCTACTTATTCATCACTGTCTGTGTGCTGGACTTTTACTACATACAGTCTATGTGACTTTCCCCCTCGCATTTTAAGTAAAAAGAAGTCTCCTGGAGAAAAAATCTTTTGTAATCTGCAAGTTTCTGTCATTCTAAGATCTAGTTGCTCACGAGAAGAGATAAACAGTAATAAATCCTTGTCCTCGTCTTGATTAGAAGAATTGGGGTTAGAATCCTGATTTTTCAAACAGTTTCCTTCAAATAAGCTTGAATTGGAACAACAGAACTAAGTGTTCCGATTCACCCCACAAATTTTTTTCCTATGACATTTTTCAGAATTCTTCATTTTTATGACACAATTTATAAAAAATGTAAATTCTAATGTGGTATTCTGTTGTTCAGATACATGTATAATTGAAACATACCACTCCTAGTTTTTAAATATAAGAAGGTTTGTTCTTGCATATGAAGTTTTGCGGTCTATGAAAATGTGATGTTTTCTAGCATTCCACGAACAGCCCTCCTTAGAAGCCAGTAGCGTTGCCAGATTGACAAAAGTAATTTTTTCTTACTTCCTATAATCTTACCTTTCAAAAAAAAAAATTCTTGGCGAAAAATACCCAATAGTATATTTATGAAGAATTTCTTTGTACGGTCGGGAAGTTTTGTTCCGATTGACCCCGCTGTTCCTATACACCCCATTTTACGGTACTTCACATAAATTCAAATCAGTGCAAAAAACGGAAAATCTATCACCTAAGAGCTAACTCTAAGTCTATTCTGTCAGCTTAAGTCACATACTACGAATGGATTATGGATTCAAATCTCCGCAAGAATATGGGTATTGTTAGGTTGCTATAGCACTTCAAATCATGTCCAAACGCTGTAGTCCAGAATGTTTTTGTACGGAAATGCCATATTAAATTTGCCAAGCTGAACATTGGTCCAGTATTATGTTAAACATATTTTTTTGGTTCCCGTCATATTGTTTTTAAATGAACACGCAAAAAAAAAAAAAAAATACTATAGAACATGTACTACAATCGAGCCTCATGCAAAGACGATCTGCATTTGTGTTCCCTGTCTGATAACATTTGCACAGTATGCTAATAATTAGTTTACGGATTAGATGAACTACGGTTAAAACGAATTATTTTTAAAGCTCCTTTTGGGTTCGTTTCAACGAGGTTTTAGTACACAACTACTATAAAATAACGAATGCCTATAAAAATATAGTCCCATAAAAGCAAGCACTTGAACATACATAGGTAATTGAACTTATTTGTAAATAACTAGTAAAACCACTTTTTGAAAGTCATGAAGGTTGCAGGTTTCCCAGTCCTATGCTAGTGATGCCGCCCCAGCGATCCACAGGGCGCTTAAAAGTGCATGAAAGGTCAATCGCTCGGACCTTTGAAAGGAGTCCAAGCAAGGAAGCGAACCAAAAATCAAACAACCACTCGCATTTCCAAAATATTCTATGGAAAAGTATTGCCTCGAAAATTCTTCCCTTTCATGAGACGATTTCCGAGAAAATCATCTCCGCTTGCCATTATGGCTCGACTTCAAGCTCCTCTGACACAAGGAAAGATTCTCGGAAGATTGATGTAATGTCATCCAGTTTGGCAAAAATTGTGAAAACACCATTTTAAAGGCGTAAAATATCGCGAGTTTTGTCACTTTGAGACTTCAGGTTTTTTTGAAAGCCTTCTATTTCTGAGAGAAATTTTTCCGTGGCAGGTTTCTTAATATGAAATATTAGGTGATAAATAGGAATCATTATAGCAATTACGCGGATGAAATGCCATTTGAAATTCATGTAATTTCGTAATTAGCGATAGCAATGTATCCAATTGACAATTTTTCCAATATGCTCTAAATGTGTGCATAATCGAAGGGCTCGGGAGATGAAGGGATTAAGTGTCAAAACAGAAATTGCGATTAAGTTCAGAGTTTTATTGTTGCAGCTTTTTTGTTTTCTGGTTTTTTCATTAGTGTGCGTATGAAATTGGTCTATTGACATCTACTGTTTGATGTTCCAAGTTTTATTTGCTTACCTGTATCCATTGCTTACCATACACTGAAGTGACAAAAGTCATGGGATAGCAATATGCAAATTTTCAGATGGCAGTAGCATCGCATAGAACAGGTATAAATGCGCAGTGCTTTTACAGAGCTTTCATTTCTGTTCAAGTTATTCATGTGAAGAGGTTTTAACGTGATGATGACCGCACGACGTGAATTAACAGACTTTGAACGCGGAATGTTAGTTGGAGCTAGACGCATGGGTCATGCCATTTCGGAAATCGTTAGAGAATTCAACATTCCCAGATCCACTGTGTCAAGAGTGTGCCGAGAGTATGAAATTTCAGGCATAACATCCCACCATGGACAGCGCAGTGGTCGACCGCCTGCACTTAAAGATCGAGACCGGCGACGTCTGCAAAGAGTCGTAAATTCTAACAGACAAGCAACACTGCGTCAAATCACCGTAGAAATCAATGTGGGACGTACAATGGACGTGTCTGCTAGAACTGTGCGGAGAAATTTGGATTTCTTGGGCTATTCCAGCAGAAGACCGACTCGAGTGCCTTTACTGACAGAACGACATCGCTTGCAGCGACTCTCGTGGGCACGTGAGCATATCGGTTGGTCCCTAGATGAATGGAAAACCGTGGCCTGGTCCGATGAGTCACGATTTCAGCTGGTAAGATCCGATGGTAGGGTTCGAGTGTGGCGCAGACCCCACGAAGCCATGGACCCAAACTGTCAGCAAGGCACTGTTCAAGCTGGTGGTGGCTCCGTAATGGTGTGGGCTGTTTTTTCATGGCATGGACTTGGTCCTCTAGTGCGACTGGACCGAACATTGACTGGAAATGCTTATGTGCAGCTACTTGGAGATCACTTGCAGCCATTCATGGACTTCATGTACCCAAACAACGATGGGATTTTTATGGATGACAATGCGCCATGTCACCGGGCCACAACTGTTCGCAATTGGTTTGAAGAAAATTCTGGACAATTCCAACGAATGATTTGGCCACCTAGATCGCCCGACATGAATCCCATTGAGCATTTATGGGACACCATCGAGAGGTCTGTTCGTGCCCAAAATCCTGCCCCATCAACGCTTTCACAATTATGGACGTCTATCGAGACAGCATGGCTCAATATTCCTGCAGAAGACTTCCAACGACTTGTTGAGTCCATGCCACGTCGAGTTGTTGCACTTCGCCGGGCAAAAGGAGGGCCGACACGATATTAAGAGGTATCCCATGACTTTTGTCACTTCAGTGTATAAGAGAGTGTTAATTTTTTTAAAAGGAACTTAACCCCTTCATCCTCCAATTCTGTGTTCTTTTAGTGGTTCTGGAATCTTAGAATTCGAAAGCAATGATTGAAATGAAACAGTTCTTGGAGGGAAAAATAGGGATCTTTATTGTAAGACGAAAAAACTTCATGAAAAGTTACAATATACTTAGAGCCAGAAAAGCGTGAGAATCCCGTTCCTGTCCCTGCATCAACTTTGAAGTCACACTCATTTCGTGCCTAATGTCATTCTTAGGAAATCTTAAAGTCGTCAGAGCTATCAAAGAATTTCAGTTCGAAAGAAAACGCGGTGACGGCTCGTACGCTTTCTCTGAAAGTTCTTAGAACTGTCGCACCAGACTGTTTGTCGAGCTAATTTCGGGGGAGAGGCTTTGGCAAGATGGGTAGCTGCACGACCAAGATAAAAGAGTTGTAGTGAAAAACGAAATCGCAGACTGTTCCCCCCCCCGCTGCTAATTCTTTACCGCTACTGCCATGGCAACATGGACAATATCCAAGTTCAAGTGTACTTTGTATCAGTGAAGCATTAGTAATGACTTCAAAAATTAATGACGGAAAGCATTTGATGTTTCTTTCTTGTAATTGTAATAAAAAAAATGTCATTAATGTCATCGTGCTTTAACCCTTTATGTCCCAAATGAATTTAACAATGAATTTTTAAGTTTTTTTTTTTTAGTTGAAAATACATCGAACGACATATATACCGAGTATAAAAATTTTGAAAATCAGGATTGTCTAAGGCCCCCTACGCTTTAGGGTCCCTAAGAAAACTGTTTCCGATCGCAGGTACCATCTGTCGGCCCCTCAGCAAAGCACAAGGAGTGGTACCTTCAAGTACCAGCACGATTCCAGCCATTTAGGATTCATTATACTAAATTAATGTAAGCGGGACTTCTGAGTCCCGTCGGGCATAAAGGGTTAGGTCTGGTATTTGAGCTTACACTGTCAAAGTTAACGGAAGAATAGTACACGGCAAATTAGTCTTACTAATGAAATTTTAAGTCGGATACGATGAAAATGAAATTGACTTATGAATAAAGATCTGTGTACCTTACCTTGCCCGTTTTTCCCTAAAAGACGAAGACACAGACCTACTTAAAAGTTTGGATAAATTCTTCATTCATTGTTATATTAGTAACTACGACCCTATTGGAATTAATATCAATGTTTGAAATTATAAATTGTGTGGAAGATCCGTAACTCTTAATGGACGGGTCACGTAAATTTACGTTTCTCCGTTCTTGTTTCCTGTTGCGGGTCACGTAGATTTACGTTTCTCCGTTCTTGTTTCCTGTTGCGGGTCACGTAGATTTACGTTTTCTCTTGAATTTTTAGTATGTAGAACAAGTTTTTCGTTTTATGCACTCTGTGTTTTTTTCTCTTGGTAACAAGGTACTAATAATTATAGCGCTATCTGTCATGTACAAAATATGTATGTGAAACATAACAAAGAAATATACTTTAGCAAACACAGCAAAAATACTAAACTAGACAGCAACTTAAGTTGACACTAACGTCACGACGCGTGGAGCCATAAGAGCTCACACGCAGTTAGCGAGCTCTTCTAATTCGCCAAGTAGGCTGTGACGTTTTATCTAGTTCATTTTTCATAGGCTGACATCACGGTGACGTCACGACCTCAAGGTCAAGAAACCTTGCAGTGTAGAATAAACTTTGCAATGAAATGTTTTCTATCCAGGGAACCAGACGATTTGTGTAACATTGAAGGAAAAATTAATGAGTAGCAATCGAAAGAGTGCAGTGTTTTTTTCTTTTTCTTGTTTTTGGATTTTTTTTTTTTTTTTTTTTTTTTTTTAGAAATAAGTTATTTGTCCTCGTCTACTTGTTATCGAGACAAGTAGTCTAAAAGTCCGCTGAAACTAAAAGAAAAAATGCCAAATTCAAATATTTGGCGAGGAGCGGAAGAGACCACGAGACTTCACCAAGGAGATTAAAGAGGAGGAGCTAAATCTCTGCTATCTAAAAGTGGCAACGAATTCTCACCCGCCGCCAGAGGACGCTAGCTGAAACGCTCCCTATCTCCTACGGGAATCAATGTAAATGATACTGAATCTGTCATCTTTTTAAATGCTGCTATGGGGAAGAAAAAAATTTTTTTTCAACTGGATTTTGGTGTAAATCTTCGATTGACATTATGAATAAATATGAATTTCATCCCACGAAAATAGGTGCCGTATTCTTTGAGAAATAGGTTTAATCGAATGCACTTACCGACTTGCCAAATCTGACAGAATCTGTCATTTTAAAAGACTGCTGTTGGCAAGAATATATTTTTTTTAATTGGAATTTTGCTCAAACCATCGATTAACATTATGAACTAAATATATTTAATAAATACATTTAAACTAATAATTATTTTGTCTACTAAATATATTTAATTAATAACAAAATTAAATTCTGACATAATTAATTTTTTGCCTCATGCTTAATTTATCAACAATTTAGAGAACTGATTCTCAGCAAAAATTATATCGTACAATGCAAAGAAAATGTCACATACAGTCGCATATATGTCAAATTTGCAAGTAGCTAGATGCCGTCGATTAAACATCTTTCTTAAAAAATACGGCAAAATTTCAGTGGGGTGGATCAAAGTCATATTTAGTTCATAATGTTAATCGATGGTTTACACCAAAATCCAGTTGAAAAAAAAAATTTCTTTCCCATAGCAGCATTTAAAAAGATGACAGATTCGAAATCATTTACATTGATTCCCGTAGAAGATAGGGAGCGTTTCAGCTAGCGTCCTCTGGCGGCGGGTGAGAATTCGTTGCCACTTTCAAACTAGCGCATCCGTAGAACATTTCTCTCCTTCTTTCTACTCCGTGGACTTCACCATCTATACTTGCTGCAGAACACCCATCTGCAAAGCGTGTCTTCCGTTTCTCACCGAAACTCGCTAAATTTGGCGATTTTTCTTATAATTCCAGCAGACTTTAAAACCTCATGCTACGATAACGGGAAAACGAGAATATTCATTGTTCATGTTGCAAAAATCATGTTTTGCTATGCTCTTTCGGCCGTTTCTTATTAAGATTTTTTCATCATTATATTAACGCATTATAACCAGACGAGACTCAGAAGTCTCACTTATATTAATTTATACTACACTGCAAGGTTTCTCGACAAAAACATCGTGACGTCAGCGTGACGTTAGCCTATGAAAAACGAGCTAGATAAAACGTCGCAGCCTACTTAGCGAATGAGAGGAGATTGCTAACTGCTTGTGAGGTCTTATTGGCTGCGCCCGTAGTGACGTTCAGTGTCAACTTAATTTGCTGTTTAGTACAGTCGACGCTCGATATAACGACCGTCTCCGTCCTACAGAAAACGGTCTTTATTACAAGTGGTCGCTATAAGAGGTAGAACATAGAGTATGTTGGGATACAGTTGGGGGTTTTCTCACCGGTCGTTATATTAGGATGGTCTTTGTAACGAGTGGTCGTTATAACGAGCGTCGACTGTATAGTGTTATGAATATTAAATGGCTGGAATCATTCGGAAGCTTTTAGTACCACTGCTTGTGCTTGACTGAGAGGCCGACAGATGGTACCTGCGATCGGAAACTTTTTTTAGGAAGCCTAAGGATTAGACCTCCCTGATTTTCAAAATTTTTATATAGGTTGCTTGATGTATTTTCAACTAAACAAAACAAAAAATATATATATAAAAATTCATTGCTAAATTAATTTGGTACATAAAGGGAAAACGTATGGCTTCCTGGCAAGTATTGGTTAAAATGAATTGTAAAATTCTTTTCTGGTATGTTTGATGCAATTTAGCTTTATTTATTTTTTCTAGAGTGTAAAGTTCCTGCCTCTCCCCTCAATTGCCACCTTTCCAGTCAACTTTCGAAATCAGTCAATGAAAGCAAAAATAATCCAGAAAGGTAAGAGATTCATTTTTAGAATTGAAATCTGCAACTCTTCAAAATTTTCTGTAAATATCTAAGATATTATTTACTAAGTACAAATAAGAACAATGAATATCGAAATTAATTAATTTGTTGAAAGTACCCGGATAATAGTTGTTCCTCGTTTGAAACTTTTGTTCTGCCTTTCTTTCAGTGAAATCTAGGACGTAAATAAATCATATGAAGGATATAAATGATCAATGATCATATGGTAGACAAAAACTTTTTTTTTTTCTGATGGGGCTGCATAAGGGGCCTTAGCCTTTTGCAGATCTAGTGCGATCCATGAAATCTAGGACGGAAATAAATCATATGAATATAAAAGGACATAAATCATCATAAGTATATAATCTTATTCTTTTTTTCCTTTCTAATGAGGCTGCGTTAGAGGCCTTTGCTTTTTGCAGGTCTAGTGTGATCCGACATCATCTTTCATGTGCCGCCGTTAAGGCGCGGATCTCTACAGCACAGACAATTTTGATGAACAGTTTCCGCCAGATGGAGGCACCTGTCCTCTCTTCGGAACGAAACTGAACTAGGAATTTGATTTTGCCGTGGCAATTCAAAGCCAAGCGAGGGATCTTTAACATGCTGTGTAATCGTACGACAAGGGCACTCATGATTTTCTGCATCTCGAATTTCCACCAACTGGCAACCCACGGGGTCAGAACCCGGGTCCACGACGTAGAAAGCCAACGTCTTACCACCTTGCCTCCCAGCCGCCAAAAATGAATACATTTTAGCATGAAGCAAATACACCCACACCTCGGTATTGGCATTCTGAGACTGCAGTTTCATCCTCATTCTGGACTCCTCAGTCAGGAATAGCCAATGATCGAGCTGGGAGGCAAATATCCTCTTATTGTAGCCAAGATAGCCAACAAACTGGTAGATAAAACGAATTTACCTTACCAATGAGCGTCTGAAAACCATGGTGCGGCTCACCTCGAATTTAAGGAAAAAACTCTATTCCTGACTGAGGAGTCCAAAACAAGAACGAAACTGCAGTCTCAGGACATCAATACCGAGCTGTGGGTGTATTTGCTTCAGTTCTGCTAAAGCCGTGGCTTATGGGCAGTAACTCATAGCATATTTTAGCATTTATCAGAATTTATGTCCGTATCCCCTTTTATAAAATATGATAAACACGTTTCTTTGACAATGATAAAAGTTTTTTTAATTTTTTATTTTTTCATTCGATCTGTTCCAAAGATAAGTGGGGTGGTAAATACAATTCAGAGCTATTTAGAGTTAAGTGAGTGCTCACCACAATTGAAACTTATAATAAATGATTCATCTACTTCGTAATCGCGGGAGACGCGCAGTTTTCATATCAATTTCAATATAAAACACAACATTAAAAACACATGAATTCATTTTGCTGGAAAAGAATGTTATTACCATCACAGCTGATCATCTTGTGTGGTTTTACCGACCGCAGATTTCGTTTAGAAGAAGGGCCGAAACCTACAGTTTTATTTGTTTAGGCACAATTATTCAAATCGGCCCGCAATTAGTTTATGAAATCAAAGCACTTCAAAGCAAGATTAACACAGCATTGAAGCAAAATGCATATTTTTAAAGGGATGAAACTAAAAACTTAGAACGCCACCACAATGGAACAATTGACGACCTTGGTTCATTGACATAACCGGAAGAAAGGTTTTTAGGAGAAAAAAGGGAGGAAAATCGTCTTGTGTTTCTAAAACATTCTTCTGTAAGTAAACCTCTACATGTTTCATCCATTGAAAATAAGTTTATTTTAAGTCTTATCCATGGGTGTTCACAATTAACGCAAATTTATATTTTCAAATTTGTTCACTTCAGGACGAACTAAATGCGACGGCAAAGCGGTAAGTTTTAGTCAGGAAAAGTATGTTGTGTTTTTTTTTCCGGAAAATTCATTTTTGCTCTCTTCTTTCCGTTTGAGAGTATAAAAAGGTTTAATCTGTCTTTTTATAGTCATTGCAATCAACTAACATATATAATGTTTTGTTTCCTAAAATCGATAAATTGAATGTGTTTGATTGTCATCTCACTACAAAAATATATTTATTTTTTATAACACAGTCATTTTATTGAATTCATGGGGAATCAACCACAAAAAATCATACGTGTTTACAGTACAGAAAATTTTTACAGTAAATTGAACCGTTAAAAATTCGCGCTTGCAGCGCCAATTGATCACCACATGACTTCCTGTGCGATGCAGATGACACCCTATTTCCGCTCTCCTGATGTGTCTCATCTGTTACCGTGGATAGTAAAGCAGTATGAAAAAATTGGGTCCCGGGTTCGATCCTTGTCGTTCGTATCTCGCGCTTTTTAATTCTCGTTTTCTCTTCCGTAAAATTTTACGGTAAAAGTTACTGGCAGTAACCAGTAACTGCCAGCAACCAGTAAGGATGCCAGTAACTTTTACCGTAAAATTTCAGGAATTTTTTTAACAGTGTACTTGAGGCTTATCCAATGATCGGAAAAACATCGTAATTTAGAGTATAAACTTGGGAAAAAGTCAAAATGCATTTGTATGAGTGAATAAAATGCGGAGTGCCGGCTACCTTGTTTAGTGGCCAGAGAAGTCCGACCTGGACTGGGAGGTCCCGAGTTCGAATCCCGGCTCGGGCATGGATGTATCTCCTGTCCTAAGTTCTTTATTTGTGTGAATGCACTATTGTGCTGTGAGTGGTGGCCTACCCTATGAACGGGTCCCTATGGCATGTTTGTGCTGTGAAAATCCGACTTCACTCCCAATTGAGGTAAAGTTGGAAAAGTGAAGCAGCGCACCCCAAATTGGCTGGCAAAAGACAACAACAACAAAGTAGCGTAGTAAAGACGTACTCCCTAGCAGCTTAATCTCATTGGCCGATGATCGGCCATTCATCGAGACCCGATGAAATTCTCATCGGCCGATGATCGAATCCGATGAGTTCTCATCGGGAATTGCTCCAATATGTCTCATCGGCCAAACAGAATCCGAACAACAAAATCCGATGAGTTTTCTCGAAATACGATGAGATTTGTAGCAATTTACGAGCAGTGCAGTCCCGTGCCGATGAATTTAAGATCAATTTTGTTGAAAGTTGATCGGAAGGATATCGCTTTCCGATGAAAAATAGCTCATCGAAAACCGTGCTCGGATACTGATCGGAACGATGTCATCGTGCGTTACGGGATCAGTTTACGAGGAGTTCGATGATCGGCCGAGCAAAATCCGATAAGTTGATGCTACTTAGGCTGTCTGTCCATGAAACCCGCGCCTAGTACTCGCGAACAGTTTACTTAAAAAAGGGTAGATGGGTTGGGGTGATAACTTTGAAACTTTCCGAAGTTTTCAATTGAAAATTTGCATTTGCTATATCCTTTTAACATATTAAAGGCTGGATACATAACTAAGCTATGTATTTTAAATTAACATCGTTCCACGTTATTTGATACGGCTCAAAAAATGCTTTTCACTATTCTTCCCCTTATTGTGATCTTACCTATTAACACCCCTATTTTGGTAAGATCTGAGAAGACCTAACACATGCGTAAATGCGCGGAAAGTTTTACCTAAGACCAGACAGTACATATATTTCTTTCTGATTATACTTTCTTGTTATAATTTTAAAGTAGTAATGCATATTTACTTCGTGTTAATAATAAAGGAATTCCTTTACCTGATCTTCAGTCTGTTTAAATTTAAGCTTTCTGTTATTGAAAACGCATCAAATAATAAAAGAAACTTCATCCGGAAATCGCATCTGTTTTTCAACATCAGTCTCCAATAATCCCTCAAAAAGCGCATGATGTGATCATTTTAAGAGGATTGTAATGCATATTCTCATTATGTCGACGACATCCCCGTAAAAGATAAAACTTTCATTTTCTATTCCAAGCAACGTCTATCCGCTTTGAAAAGCTTTCCGTAAAAATCAAAATACGGGATCTGTAATTTGAATCTTTCGCCGAGATTTTAAGGATTCTCCGAATGCATTTATAGATCAAACGCAGCGCTTGGAGGCTTTATCGCTTCCACTTTCGTTAAAAGATATATTTTAGGAGCCTTTTGAGGGGAGCCTTCTTGCATATTCAGTTACCTATAGCTCCAGGAAAGAACAGTAAAAGAACGGGGTTCCGTTAATTAAGAAAAGAAGAATAGTGTGGGGGTTCTCCGATTCGAAATTTGATTCTTTTTTCTTTGGTGATTAATGTAACAATTAACGCAGAAAGGAAATTTTTGGTGAATAAGGAAAGAGGTCATTTATTGAAATACGACAAAAATTTAACTCTTTACGTTTCAAATAAATGTAAATATTTTTTTTTTTTCGTTTTTCTTGGATCCAAAACTGTACCACTTACAATCGCAAAAGTAGATTTTTTATTACGAGATTCACGATCTCTAAAACAATTGAAGGGGCAAGTGGATTAAGGTGATATGTGACAATTTCAGAAAACCTACTTTTTACCATAGATGAAAGTGATAAGTCCATCCCTTAGTCACAGAAATGGTTGGTAACTCAGAATATGACCCCGTTTTACCTGTTGAGAAAAATCCGTTAAAAAAAAATAACATTTTTTTAAACGCTTTTTCTAGAAATTTAAAAAAATGTCACATACCTTTATTCACTTGCCCCTTCAATTGTTTCACGAAACTCGCACCGAATAAACTCAATTTATAGTGAAACTATATTTTCTCGTTTCAGACGACACATTTCAAATTAATGTTTCAATTTCAAGTACTAAAGATGCTTTTGTACTTCAGATTATGTTTTCTAGCGTCGAAACATGTTTTCCAGCTACAACGGTGGCGTAGCGAAGGGGGGGGTGTAGGGGGGTCATAACACCCCCCAAGAAGCAAGGAAGTAATATATATGAATACACACGTAAGAGCCTGGGATCCTATTTTTCGACCTTTTATTTCGAAAATTTTCCAATGACACCCCCCTTGAAAATTTCTCGCTACGCCACTGAGCTGTCATGATGCTTTCAGTTGTCAGAAGATATATGTTTCAGGATTCTGAAAATTGTCAGTGTCCTTATCGTATGATTGATTACGCAGTAGTATTAAGGCTAGTTTAAGAGTGCAGCTGGCTTAAATAGGCTCGGTGAACTTAAATTGTTTCCGCAGTTTCGCATCTTGAGAACTCAGGTGCCTCCATCTGGTGGGAGACTGGACATTTACATTCTCGAGTGGTAATGGCTTTCCGCCAATTGAGGTGTTACGTGAAGGAAGGGATGACAACCCTTGGGGAATGCCCTGTGTCGCCAAATGGCGAGGAATCAATACGCAACGAAACTAGAAACTGACAGATGATTAGCACGCTTGATCGTTCCGAAAATGAATAGCTTTTGCGTATGCAATACACCACCAGCTCGTTTAGTTCATCCATGGACTGCAGTTTCGTGCTTATTGTGCACTCGCCAGCGTGGAATAGGAAAGTAACCGACGTGGAGGCAAATATCCTCTTATAGAGCAAAGAGAGCGAGAAAACAACTGGTAGCTAATGTGAAATTAGAACATCTTTTCCTCAAAATTTTCGAGTTGTACCGTACCAAGTGCGGTCGCTCGCTGGTATTCTAATTTCCAATTAGCTACCAGTTTTTGTTGGCTCTCTTTGCTCTATATAAGAGGATTTTTGCCCCCAGCTCGTTTAATTCCTATTCCACGCTGACGAGTGCATAATAAGCCCGAAACTGCAGTCCATGGATGGAATGAACGAGCTGGCGGTGTATTGCATGTTCCTGCCTTAGCCCTTGCTTAGGGGCGGTTACTCACTGCTTTTTAGCTTTTGAGTACTCAAAAATGATGGATGAATTGACGTGTTTCGATTTCTTTCTCTTTCCAGGTACAACCTGAGTTACTCCTCCGGCGTCCCCGTCCCCGTCTGCAACAACGTCCGGCGGTCGAGTGCGAACCACTATTCGCGTTTCCAGTTCCGAAAATCTTTCTCTTCGCGGTGC
>JAXGGA010013008.1:0-36726 GCA_038373865.1 Uloborus plumipes
CCCTGGTAAATATTAAAACTCAATCTTGCGAATGGTGTTGGCATACATTAAATCATACGGGCATAGGGAAATCAAGGGGTATTTGCACTTCTGCTTTAAAATACTCGGCTGGGAAAAATGGAACAAAATAGCTCACTTGAGCAGTTGCAAAGTTACGCTAATTTTGTGGAGCAACTCCGCAATATGAAGAGCTATTCATCAGACTGAACTTACAGAATGTTTTTCACAGCAACATTTAGTCTGATCAAAAATCTACATCAAACACAATTCAATAATATAGAATAATCAATGACTTTCTTTTTAAAGAAACATAAATATTGCAAAAAGGATAAAAGAAAAAAAACTTAAGAAATTAGAAGATTGAAACTCACCTGTGATCCTTCTTCAGTGCCACCAATGATTCGAAATCCAAAACCATTCTCCTGTCGTTGCAAAGACACTATCATGTCTTTGTAATTATAAGAATCATTTCTCTCTTCATTCTTATTACAATTCTGAGTAATGTTCCTCATTTCATTACTAACATATGGTACAGGATGTTCATGCTCAAAGGATGTTCCATGTCCTTGGGGAGTAGTAGGATCCGTTCTTAACATGGTGTTGAGGTTTGGAGGAGGTGAATAAAAGCTTGGAGCATTATTATTGCCATAAATATTTTCATTATAACGAGTGAAATCTTTAACTGAAGAATTAATCGAATTATTGATATTGGTGCTTGCAAGTTGTGGCGCATGATATGTTGGCACAAGTGATTTATAGAGTGGTTGACCATAAATAACATTCTGATTTGTAGGCGAGAAAGAAAATCCATCCTCATTCACAGTATACAAGGAATTTTCAAATAGAGAGTTCGGACCATTTCCATTTGATATCTGTGGATATGTGGAGTTATTTACATTGAAATCATGACGATGGATATCGTGCCAAGACTGTTGACTATTTGCATTGTACTTCTCTAACGACAGCCTCTTCAGTGAATCGATGACGTTATCTTGCGATGAGTGTCCGTTGGAATAAACTTGATGAGCATTTTCAGAAACAGGACCAAATGATTTCGAGAAGAAATCATCACTTTCCTTGGAGCGAGGAGCAGTGTCCCTGTAGTTGTGGTTGTGCCAATCTCTCCCGCGTCCATGATCCGAGTACCAGGAGGGATTTCCATGCCTTTCGGGACTGCACTCCAGCAAGTCGTGATCCGATTGGCTGTAATCTGTCGGCCTATGGTTATAAATTGTATTTGATACTTTCGAATTCCAGGGGATAAATTTTTGGTTGTTGCTGGTTTGGAACTCTGACGTAACAGGCCAGTTTCTTGTATCGACAATGGGAGTTTTGGGCCTCGCGATTATTACAGGCTCTTTATCTCGAGAGCTGTACAGCTCAGCTGTAGGTGTTTTGCTACGATAAGAAGCATTCTTGCCATCTACAAAAAAGATACAGTTTTAATACAAATTACATGCTCTAAGTGACAACAATAAGGGATCAAAATTTCTATGCATTTGAAAAGACTCCAAACAAATGATTAAATATTCAATTCATAAAAGGAGTGAAAATTCATATTTAATAAAAAGGGAGAAATCATACTTGGTTTTGCCAGAGAAGTATTAAAAGATGGAGAATGAAAAACAGAGCTCCCACTATATAAACTCTCTTCATTTGGTCGTGACTGGAACAAAATAATAATATGAAAATCAAGTAAATGGGCACAGTCATTATTTTGTGTAATACAAGATGCATTTATTAAAGTACCAATTAAAAATGTACACACACCTTCGCTCTTCCTTTGGATTTTACAGGGGATAGAAGTCCTCCTCGTTGAACAATAATTTCAGCTGCATCATTACAAGGGCAATCTTTTAAAATCTGAACAACATCAGAATGTTGAAAATTTCGAACATCATGTCCATTAATTGCACACAAAAGGTCATTCTCTTGAAGTTGCTTACATCGAGGCCTGTCCAAAATTTTCTTAACCTAAAAAAGTATTTAAATATGCATCAAAATCTTCCAATATCTACAACAATTACTTCATTTCGTGTAATGCCTTTTTGGTTATTTTTTTCCCTTAAACTTTAACTTCCTTCAGTTTACTATAATACAGTGGAGTCTCAGAAATCAGTCTCAAAAGTCTGAGGTTCCATTTTATTTGATGCTTTACTTATATTTTAAAGGCATGTTTTTCAAAAAGCAAAAAAAATTACATTCAAATCAGAAAATCAATATATTTTACTATTATAAAACTTCCTTAGCTGCATATAACTACAAGGTATGGAGAGGTCAGTGTCTACAACTCTCGACAAGTTGCATTACATGTTTATTCACTACCGAAAATAAATTAATAGATGTCCTGGAGATAACTTGATATGGAAAATAAAGTAAATGTAACACTATTTTGCCACAAAGAACTAATAAACAGCCCTTTTGAAATATCTGATTTCAATCCATAAGAAAAGTGCACAACTTGCCTCCATATTTAAACAAAATTTTTACCTTTATTGACTAAAAGTTCTTATGACATGCATGATACTTACATACGTAAGTATACACTGCACGCTTACATACATACATACATGCATACGAATTTTACAAAAGAAAATTATCAAAATTTATTTCTGGAATTACAAAATACATTTTTTGGTTACTTACAAGTTTATACAAAAGACAACATGCAAAAACTAATTCAAGTTAATGTAATTAAAATGTTTGGGTTGAAATTAGAGTTATAAGCTTTTTGTGGAGAGATCCTCTTCATTGTTCAAAGAAGTAAAACGTGCACTTCCTAATGTCAGCTGAATAGCATAAAATTTTAAGTGCTAGGAACTTTCCCGATCATTGGAATTTTCAGTAATCAGAGATGGCACGAGGCCCAATCAGATAGGATTTTTGTAACTCTATTTATGTAACAAAATAATGTGTTCTTCACGATATTTTTTTAGACATACCAAAATCAATTAATTATAATCGTACCAGCCTATAAAAAGTATAGAACAAACAGAATATTTTTCAGTTATGATTAAAAGTAGCATTAAAAATTTATTTCAGTTTCCTAAGCATTATTCCTAATCAAAGAACAGAAATTTAAGCATCTTCACCAATTTTCAAGATTTACATGAGTAAAGAAATTTGGATATTTTTGATTTCCAAGGAAAACAGCATGCACATTTGTTAGTAGCGAGCAACAGTTATACAATAAAAAATATTTTTTACTCTGCAGCACTGTGTTGAGTAGCATAAAATCGTTTTTGCTATAGTCTGGCTTTCCAAAAGATTTTGAAAACATGGACATTCAGATATTTTGAACAATTAATCTAACATAAGGCACAATTTGAACCTATACAATGGAGATGAGACATTATAAATAACCAATTAAACGTTTTTGCTGAATTAGCAATTATTGCCACAAACAAATTGCTACATGAAACAAGAAACTTCCCAGTACTCACCTTCTGACCATAAGAGCTATCAGCTATTGTAAATCCAAACCCAGCGGCACCTTTGACAATCTCAACAGTTAGGAACTCCGGCAATGAAGAACCTCTCATGGTGTTGACAGACAAGGAAGGAGAAAGTTCTTCGATGAACGGATTCAAAAGACCTGTGCTGTTATGCCGCAAAGAATGGCTATTTTCAGCAAACTTGGAGCTCAGATCCGGCATCGATTTCACGGCACGTGTCATGGAATCGGTAGATTTGGCACAATTTTCGGAGAGTCTGCTTGGCAAATTATAATTGTCCGACCTGAATGAATACACATTATGGCTGCTGGAAGGTTTAGTATCTGCTACAGAGACAGCAACTGTTGTTACAATCTCTGTATTGGGATCACTCGGATCAAATTGCAAAGTGTATCCGCGGCACACTTGCAATTGGACTACTTCTCCGGCTGGAATGGTTTGAAACAGTGCAATGATGTTCTGGTTTGTATATCCCAGAACACACTGGCCATTGACACGAACAAGAACATCACCTAAAAGGTAATTTTCAATTTATAGTTGTAATACCATTTGATTTCTGGCACACATATAAAACACTTTTGGAACAAGAATTTAAATGATAAAAGGCTCTTTGTATGCAGTTATTAAGGGTGCCTCAAAGGAAGGTCACAGGCAGTTAAAAAGCAAATTCAGGCTTCACAGAATGGAAACACCATTTTTTTTTTCTTGCTGCAACTCAGATTAGTAATTCTGAAATTGATGCATATGCCAAACTGATTTTGGGCTTCACAGAGGCAAGCGGTTGTTTATAACATATTCAAATGCTTTTTAGGACTAGTTTTGGTCCTTTGGACTAATTTTGATGGTTGGTCAACTTGATAATATAGTTAATCAAGCAGTAATTTAAAAATTCTTAAGTAACAACAAGATCTAAGTTTAAAAATATCAAGCCAGGAAAACTAAACTTAAAAAATTTATAGCTTACACAAAACACACAAGACAGAAAAAAAAAAGATTTTACTTTACAGTTTATTTGCTTTACTTTAAAATAAATAAATAAAATATTCTATAGTTGTCAGCCAAGTTGGAATATGTTTTGAATGGTCATATTCATGAATTTAACCTTCAAAGAACATAAAAAGAGAATCCCAGAGCCTTATTAGTAACTTAAAATACAACATCACCAGAGGAACAATTAAAATGAAGTAGCATGAGAATATTACATCTAAATTGTAAAACAAAAGTTTAAAATTTTTGTTGAATACCGTTCACTTAATAATTATTTCCATACATGTAGTTCAAAAACTCAACCGTTGACATTATTGCATTCTACAATAACATGCAATGAAAAATATTAATGAGCAGCAAAAAAAATCTTACCAGTAAGTAACTTGCCGTCACACCATGCTGGCCCATTTGGCACAACATCTTTAACTTGCAAAAATTCTTCTGAATTGTCTCCACCAACAATTGTGAAACCTAAACCTCTTGAGCTTTTCACCAAAGAAGTGTGAATGAAAACGCCACGAAGCTCATCTGGATTTCGAGTGAAATTATTTGGTTTAGAAGAATTATGACCTAAATGAAAAACAATAATAATGTATTATTTTCCTTTTTACATTTTAAAAAACTATCTGAATGTGAAAGAAGTTTTAAAGTCATTTTCATTTAAAGTATTCAAAAAACAATAATAAAACTATTAGACACTTTGAAGATAGCCAAAAACATTAACAAATATTTTTGCACTTATAAAAAGTAGAAAAAAAAATATTTAAAAAAAAAGGGTTGTTAATTTTACTTTACAAGCACAAATAGAAAATTTACAAGACAAAAATAATATTTCATAAGAAAATTTTTAAAAAAATGATGCAACAAATTATTTAGAGAAAGTCACTTGCTGAACAAAATCGAATTTTCAAAAAAACCCTTCCATGTTACAAATTAATTGTGTCCAATTTTACGAAAATTGACCGAGCGGTTTTGGCCCTACGCACAGAAGGAAGGATCACAGAAAGAAAGACAGACCCACCTTCTACTTTATTATCAGTAGAAAAGTCAGGTTAACTACTAACAAGAAAAATCTTCATTTAAATTCCCATCATTTCTTTTTTTTTAACTTTGGTTTAATTGAACTTTTCACCAATGAGTTTTAATTTCAATTGTGTTAAATTTGAATCATCATATTAGTCAGGATTAAGAATTACTTCAAAGCTTTAATTTAAAGCAAAAGAAGAAACAATAATATTTACAATAATACATTTAAGAAAATAGGCTTTAGTTCTCAATCAAGTTATGATTTAATTACTATTATCATTATTATTTCAAAAGAGTACTATAAAGTCTCAAACTAAAAAAACAGCTACAGCAGGCCCATCATTTCAAACTTTTCCAGGGGACGTGGACCCAATGTAAATTATTCTAAAAAATAGCAAAAACCACACCAACTTATAAGTAAATACATTGATTTCCCTAAGTCAGAAGGGGGGCAATTGACACCCCCTCCCCCTAAATGATTTTTCTGAGCTACAGTAAAATGTTAAATACGAACATTAATATCTTCATGAAAGATATTACACTGCAAATGAACAACAACAACAACAAACAGCACTCTAATGTTCTCAAGCAAATGACACAATTCAAGCTCATATAGCAAATTTTGAAATGAGTTCAACATAATTTTGATGCTGATGAAAAAATAACATGGTTGGGAATTACAAGATGGTAGCCACTGCTTGAGAGCAGTTTGTAGCACTCACAGCTCTTATTACAAAAAAAAAGTGGCAGATGTATTGTAAACATGAGAATGTATTCTTCAAATATTGTCATGTAGCTAAAATCAAATGCAATTATTTGAATGGTAAAAATAAGTTACAAGTAACACACTTCAATAAAACCTTGGCAATTTGGGTTACTCTTTTTATCTTTATTTCTCCAACTGAGTTGTCATTTGGTGTTAAATCCGCAGTACACATACGCTATAGGGACTGGTTTATAGGGTAGGCAACCATTCACAGTACAGCAACACAAAGAAATGACAAGGACAGGAGAGAGAGAGTACATTCATGCCAGAGCCGGGATTCGAACCTGGAACCTCCCCATTCGAGTCGAACTTCTCTGACCACTAGACCAGGTGGCAAGCCATAGTTGTGATGAGTAAAAAAAAAAAAAAAGAGGTGACACTAGAAGAAAAAATTTCATCCATACCTGACACATGAGACTGTTTACTTGGCACTTCATTGCACTCCGAGCTCTGGAAAACACTCTGACGACCATTCGACAAGAGACTTTGCTCTGTGGATACCGGGGACTGCCCCTTCTGCAAATCACACGTTCTGTTGCTAATTTCGTCGCTAGTCGAAGCGTTAGTGGTAACAGTACCGTTCCGGATCACCATGCTCCCCTCGGCTACTTTGCCATCTGCCAAATGTTTAGAAGGTTCATGCTTTTCATTGAGACAAGGAATACAGTGCAGATAGGGAAAGCGGTGGGTAGAGGCGGGTGAAGAGGAGATATTATTTGGAGGAGAAAGCGGAGGAGGAGGCTTTGAGGAGGAGGAGTTGCCGTCAGAGGAGGAGGCAATTAGGAAAGACTCACTGTTGTTAGTGCTGGCAAGCGCATTTTGATCGTTATTGCTGCAGTTGGAGGTGTGAGTGAGAGAGCTGTTTCTGGAATTCCAGGCGCCCGATCTAGGATCGGACATGAAACCCGGCCCGTGGTTACTGTTAGTTTGTTCGGGATGGAGTTGCCATGATGATGAGGAATGGCTTATGTCAGCCAAAGACACTGCAAAAAAAGGTTTTAAGTGAAAAGTTATTAATGATCATACAAACAAATAAAACATAAAGTTTGTGTGATACTGTTTAAAAAAAATCAATTCAAAAATTTCTTCATACTGATTGTAACAGAGCAGTGGTTTGATACCTTAAAAAATATAATGCTGGTTAATAACCAGGGCTGCGGAGTCGGAGGCAAAATGGTCGACTCCGACTCCGGGATTTTAAAACTTTCGACTCCGACTCCCGACTCCTGCTTTTTTTATTATTTTTTTACCCGCATATGAAGAGGGAAAAACCCTAAACAAAGGTTGAAATATTAAGTTCATTTTTAAAAGTTTCATTTTTATTCATGGTCGTAGCCAGGACTCACTTTAGAGGGGGGGGATAGCAAGCTGGGGTATCCGAGTCGGAGGTCATGAGAGGTCATTGTGACCTCTGAAAAAGTTCAATTTTCTCAAGAATTATCGCAGGTAATTTCACCACATTTAATTCAATTCTCAGAGGTCACTGTGACCTCCCAAAAAGTCCATTTTCTCCAGAGCAAAAGACAAGCGCTGCTCTTGTCATTTGACTCCGTATAAAACTAATCCTTTTCTTGTTAAATGGCCAGACTTTATTTTGACACATTGCATTTTTGCTGCAAAGACCCGCCATTTGAAGCCCTTTTTAATGATCCTAGATGCTTAGGATTTAGATATTGGACGCTGAAAATTTGTATCTGTTAGTTTCAAAGATATGTTTTCACCTCCATAAAATTTCATCCAAATCGGAGGTTGTCGGAGTCGGAGTCGACATGTTTTTCAGCGACTCCGACTCCTTTGGTCCAAAATCAGTCCGACTCCGACTCTTCGACTCCGACTCCGCAGACCTGTTAATAACTAATAGCTACTCTAGAACTACATTTCTGACTTTTAAAACTTTTACAAATTCTACAAAATTAAATAAAATAAATAATTTTCTCAGTCAATACATTATCATTCAGCTTTATTAGGAATCAAATAGCTGTTAATATTAGACAGATTATAAAACTGCTCAGCAATAACAACTTTTTCAAGTTGAATGAGAATTTTAAATTCCAGAAAGACATACCAGGGTCATTAACTCTTCGTGCTTGAATAACCGGGTTTTCATATTGAGTACGTCGATTCACATGGCTTAAAATTAAAAAAAAAAAAAAAGAAACATGAAATATAATTGATTGATAATTTAACAAATAGTTTGCTTTTGTTGTTAGGTTAGTTCTTTAAATTCAAATATACATACTCAATATAATATGTTCCATAATGAGGATCGTCAATTCTTTCCCAGCCAAAAGGAAGTTCTAAATAAAAGAAAAAAAAATGATTTAAAGTTAATAATTTGAAACAGAACATGAGTGTAATTAAACATTTACTTTTTGCTCAAGTACCCATTATTTTGTTTCTCATTGACATTAAAGTTATTTAAGTTTTAACGAATATGAAGCAATTATTTCAAAAAATATTAATTTTAAAACAATATGCAAAATGCCTAGCAATGAGGTTTTTACAAAACATGGAACTATAATTGATTCTTACCGTCATCTTGGCAATCTTCAACTGTTTTTTTCTGAATCCTAGATAATCTTGGATCTAGCCATTGTGAAGTACCAGTGTTATGACTGTAAAATAAAAAAGAAGTTGTTTAAAAGAAATTTAAATTTATCATAGGTTTAAGCAATGGAAACTGAAATTAAATTGATTTATCAGAAATGCTACTTTATGCCAGCCAGATTATATGAAAATCTATTTAAACATAAGGGGAGGAGGGGGTTGACAAGTTGAGCCCAAAAGCAAAAATCTGCTTTTTTGCAAAAAGTGGATATTTGTATAAAACACCATATGCAATGCATGTACACTTCTTGATTTAACTCATTAAAATCCTACATCAGACTCAGTTCAAAATTAAAAATTTGTCATTGTAGTCCTATATCTGCCAGCGTCAGACATTTATTTAATTATGATATATAATTTTTGAGAATTTATAATAGCAACTCTAAACATGATCCTAAGCTGCTGATAATACTTATAATACTCATTGGTTACATTTTTATGATCACTTTGGTGTTACTAGGGAAGAAAAATGTTTTTTTTTAGAAAATGACCTTTTGAGGTTCAAAAGGTAAAATAAGACACATTCTGCACATTGAATTCCTTAGAGATGTTTTAAATAGCAAATAATGCTGAAACAATAAAATTGAAAACATAATAATAAACTTTTTATTAAAACAAAATGCATTGATTATTAATATTTTCTACACCTTTCATATGTTGGTAGCATCAAATATTTGGACTCAGAAAAAAACTACATTTCAACATTTTAAAAACGAAACTGTAATATACAATCAGAACTTTTAAGATTAAATAAAATTTAAAATCTTAAAAACAATATAATGCAACAAATTTAAGTCTTTAACGTAAATATATAATGTCTTTAACAGATTATATCTATAAGAATATGTATAATATGCATTGAACTTACTCGATGAAGTACGGCTCTCCATTATTTGTGAAAGCCTGTTCCCAATTGTCTGGCAGTGGTCCTAAATCGCACAGGCCAGATCCATATTGCATACTCTCAGTCGTAGCTACGGAATTACAATTTTGGTAACCAAGATAAGAAAAGCCAGAAACTGGAGTGGAGGACCTGAGAAAATATAAACAGCTGTTTACTTTGCTAAAACTGAATTCAGTGCAGAACACTTAAGCAGGCATCAATCAAGACAACATCTGCTACAAGAAAGGATTTGGACTTTTGTTCTTTAGGGCCATTCTCCCGTAATGTGCGGGACAAACACAGGCTATAATTTTACCCATAGGCAGCTGATGCACCAAAGGGGGGTCAAAAGAAATGGGGAGGGGGTAGGAATCAGCACCTTTAAAGTTTTTTTTCTACAATTTTGGAATAATATTAGATCTAAACATTGCTGATTAATTAACTTCTAAAGTGTTTTGGAACATTTTCTCAAAAATCAACCTGGCTGGTAGATTTTCATCCATTTACTTATAAGTAACATGAAAAAAGTCAGATTTTTGGAATTATCAGCTTTTATTTTAGTGAAATTAATCAAATCCACTAAGTAAAAAATAATTTCTCTCAGTCATTTATTTATTTATTTTCTCAATAATTTTTAACTGTGAAAAGCAAGGGAGCAGTTGTGCAAAGTAACATTACAGAAGGCATCTGTGATCAATTTTAAGCAAATCATTTTAAAATAGTTTAATTTTATGAAAAATAAGTTCACAAAAAAAACTTACTTTCTGTGGCAACCCATGCTGGATCGTTGCTTGACTGATTTGTCTGAAAATAGCTGTCAATAAATAAACTCTGATGTCCGAATAGTGGCTCTAACTGGTTTTCTCAAGAAGAAGGACTATTTAACTTGTGAAAAACAGCTTTAGTAAAAGGATATACCCATTACAAGTTTTTGTATGCAGTAATTAACAAGTGTCCCGTTTTTAGGCTACTGGGCATAAGTGGGTTAATATTTTCACTCAGATTCAAAACATTATGAAGGCTTCTGATGATATTTTGATCTACCATAGATTGTCTATGCAATCTACAATTTGAACACATCAACAATACTTCTTTCTTCAATAATGTTAAAAATCCTCAGAATTTCAATACCGTCCAGCCTAAATTTAAGCTCCTATCTTGTTGTTTGATTATATGTGCTGACTTTTTCCAATACACTATCATAGAGTAAAATTATTAAATAGATTTTTTGCAAACTATTTTCAATGTATACCATTATTGAACTATATTACCTTGTAATGTCTTATGTGTGCCACTTTGACTTTTGTTATTTTATCATTTCAAAATAAATCTAATGTAAAAATCTTGGTGATGTAGACCAATTTTTTACTTTTTGAACTAGGAGGGTAAACAAAATAACTCAAGGTTGAGTTTCACATGTAAAGATTTTTATTTGTCATCCAAACGTTTCACTCACCTAGTATTTGGAATAGCATTGGAAATATCAGAAACATCTGCAGTTTTTGAAGCCATGGCTTCAACATTGGATCTATTCCTACGTCTTTTTCCCTCCGATGAAGCATGAGCTCCAGGCAAAAGTAAACCACTGGCAGGACCAATTGAATTGCTTCTCCTCATAGGAGAATGGTAGTTATCTTTGGGAGGCATTGGTGTACCATAATGGTTTCCTAAAAGCATAATTAAAGTACTGTCAAGTAGTCAAAGATAAAAGGATGAAAATGTGTCTAGATGTAAGGATACAAGAAGAAAAGGACATGAAAAGTCTAACTAACTATTAAAACTAAAATAATAATGTTCAATTACATCTTAAAAAGTATATTTATAATACTTAGGTGGAAAAATCTCATACACCATATATGGGCTGAAAATCATGTAAGGAAAGTTCATGAAGAAACATGAATTTTCCTTAAAACATCATGCAAAACCTGTTATGCAGATTTTTTTTAAACATTTTTTTTTTTTTTTGTTTCTATATATTGCACATTTAATAGTATTCCTTTAAGGTAGAAATAGAACTGTTTCTAGAGCAACACTGTGAATTTCCTTACTCAGCAAAAAACAATTCTTAAACAAAAACATTTTTACGTAATACTTCTAAAAAAAAAAATTACGTAATTTTTTTTTAAATAAACATCTCAAAAAAAAAAAATTAACAAATATTAATCAATTATTACAAAATAATATTCATATTTATGCATTATTATTATTATTATTATTACAGGAAAAAGGAATTGATTAGATCCTTTAAGTTTTTAGCATAATTTTAGAGAATTTAAGACCATTTTGGGCATTTAAAGACAGTTTTGGATGGTAAAAACCACCTGTCCTATCTAAAAACCAACCTTGCAGCACTGCATGACCTCTTTCCCACTCCTTTAGGAGAACATTATAGATGCTCAAGTTATGTAAAGTATTGGTTTTATAATAGAACATTACTGGCTTCTAGTGTTTCAAAATGTTTCAATGAGTAAACTGCTAATTAATACTCATCTTTTTAAGATTACAGAACTAATAAAGAATTGTAAAAATTGACAAAGTACAGTGCTTATTTATTTTGATGAAACTTACCTTCATAGATGCCACTTTCCAGAAGACTTCCACTTCTTTCTAATGCAATAAACTCTTCAACTGTTAAAAAGGTGTAATCCACGCCACTGATTTCTCCAGCTCGGGGTAAGCGAGTTGTGCCTGAAATATAAATTTTTTTTATAATGAAGTTATAAATTAAGCAAGATGCAAATTATCAACAATATAATATGCTTATATGAACCACGATTGCTCTAAAGAGTTTTGATTCAATGAAGTGGCTGATATAATAAAACACCTGGTTCAAAAGCTGGATTTTATTCTGTTTTTGACAATTTGATTCATTAACCTTTTGGATCCGGGTTGTTCATATAGAAATTTTTCTTTCGACTCAGGTAGCATGACAGTTTAACCACAGGTTTCTTTTCCATTGAAAAGAGAAGGTATAAACTGTCGTACCAGACGTATGAAACCTTGAAAAAATCCCCGGCTCCAAAAGGGTTCGAGTAAAAATTTCAACCTTGTCCTCTAAAAAAGACTTATAATACAACATGTGTACAGCCCGGTTCCTAAAGGTTAAAGCAATTGAGTAATTAACCAGATTTAATTAACTGGTGTCATCCACTATGTGCTTTCTTACTTTACATTTAGAGCATTGCATACCCTAACTTTGATAATACCAACATAAAAATAACAACATTAAGGCACACTTACCGTAGTAAAATCCCGAAAGTAACATCCTCCTTTTCAAAACCAAACAGATACATTTCAGGAGAGGGGGTCATAATCAAGATTTAAGGTTAAGTATATTCAGGATTTAAGATAAATTTCCATTTAGACAAATAAGGGGGGTATATTCGAGGGAGGTGGTTACTTTCAGGATTTTACGGTAACATTGAAATATCCCCCAACTAAAATTGAGGTTGAGAGGAAAATCTTAGAAATGAAATTTTAAAAAATGACTAATGATGTGATCTGTAGCTAAAAAGAACTGAGCCTTGAATGGAATAAGATTTTTTTAGGTGAGGAATTTTTCCTTTTCATTTAAAAAGGAAAAAAAGGTCCTCCCAACCCACTTCCCCCTTAAGACAAAATGGATGACAACAAAAGAACTATAGCATGGTTAAACAAGTAAAAAATATAATAACAGTGTTCCCGTATTTAGAGCAGTCTTCTAGAATTAACGAACTGTTAGAAATTTAAAAAGAATCTTTTTATGGATACCATTTTACAGAAAATTTGCTTTTGCAATTTTTTTCGAAACTTTCATTAAGCAATCAAAAATTGCTCAAATCAGACATTTGTTAACAGAAAAAAAAGGCATATTGCCGTAAATAAGTTTTATAAGCTCTAATAAGGAAACACTCCCTTTACGAAAAAAGAATCCTACTTCGAGGAAATGAACTTATAAATCACAGTGAGGTTGGGGGGGGGGGGGGGCGGGAGCGGAGTAACTGCAATAAAGGAAGGTTGACTGTACAAATCTAAATCTTTTTATTACTAAGAATTACATACTTAGGCACATCTTTATTTCTTATTATTATTAACATGCTTTAAAGCACTTTCTATGATCAAACGTTTTTCACTAAATTTTTTTATAAATTAAAATAAAAAGTAATTTATGAATCATATAACATTCGATCCAAGAAATTTCTCTGCCAAATATTCAAAAATTAGTACTTACATGGGACTGTACGTTGGTATAAATTATCTCTAATTGTATTTTGGAGATCATGATCAATTGAGCCTTTCTGGAAACGAGTATTCAGAAAACTTCGTAAATCCTTTGTCAGATAACCTGTAAAATAAGCATGAATATTTTTAATAAAGAAAATGTAATAAAGAAGAAATAGCAAACAATTTGAATGAAAAAATTCTTGCAATTCAAAATACTAATAAGAGATTTAGATACACAAAAGATGGGATTTAAAGATCGATTATTTTTCATATATTTGCAGTAGAATAAGCTTAAAACAAACAAATGAGATGAAAAAACTAAAACAAGTATTGAAATAAGGTAGTAGGTAGTGGTAGAAATAAAAATTTAAATCTATAAGGCACGATAGTACCTAGTATAAGTTTCTAGGTGTCAAAACAGATGAGATACTTTTTGGAGTGTCAAAATATAAGCAATGTTTTACTACACACACTGCTGATACGCCATAGTGCTACTCTGGTAAGTTGACCTCCAATATTGACAATCTTTACCTCTTTTTCGGGTATTAGAAAAAGGTAATATTAGGAAAAAGTTTGATTTATCAATTCTTTTTTACATGAAACATCTGCGGAAAATTTTTTACGATACAAGAAGATCTTTTTTTTTTCAACTAATTTTTAAAGTTCAAGCGACGGTGAGGTCATTTTCCCGGATGGCTTTTTTCGCTCTTTGACTTTAGACGCCAATGGTGCAAGGATCTTTTCTAGCTATTTACTGGCAAAATAAGTCAAAAAAGAAGAGCTTCAATTTAATCAAAATATATAGAATCAAATTTGGTACTAAAAGTTGAAAATATAGGGATGAAATCCAAATGTTTGGTGGCAAAAATTCAACTAATGATTATTTCTAGCACTGGTAATACAGGTGCGGATCCAGAGGGGGGGTCATGACCCCCCCTCCCCCCCATACCAACCAAATATAGCAAAAAATTGCATTTTTGGGGACTAAAAATCGAAAAAATTGCCAAACACCCCGATTTTTGCACAAAAATTGCACTTTGACCCCTCCCCCCTTTCCGAAAATGACCCCCTCCCTAACCAGAAGCTGGATCCGCCCTTGTGGTAATAGAGATATAACCTACAATGATTAATCAGCAGTAAGCAATAAGTAGTCTTTTTTCATGATGCAGACCAACATTAACCCGGGGTCAGGACATGTTGGTGCACTTCACAAAGCTCTGTTGAAAAATTAATGTAAAAAAGTTAATGAACTGAATATTTTCAAAAATTCTGGGACAATTTGAAGTATTTAATGGAGCTAGAGATAAAAAAAATAAACTCCTCAATAATTTTTTTTGATGCGATATAAATAGAAAAGTGGACCAACATGCTCCTACTTCCTCTGTAACATAGGACAGAAAAGGTATATGTAAAATATGGGTACTTATCCATTAGTCGGGAGCAAGCAAAAAATCAAAAATCGCCAATGTCGCCAAGCAAAGCCAATGATAAATCTCAACCGAACAGAAGTATGCTCAACGGTAAACAAATATGGTTGTCAGAAAGTTGGCCGAATTCTACATCATTTGGTGATTTTTTGCTTGCGCTCGGATAACGGATACGTACAAAAATATTGAGCTAAATTAAAATTCTTTACGTATGCAGCGTTTCAATACTGATTGATGCAACAACAACCTATGAAGATAGGGGGTGCTCAACCGAACCACAAGTACTACGAACCAAGCCCATTGTACTAACAATTTATCTGAAAGTAATGATGTAAAAGTTTTTTTTGCATATTTAATTAATAACATTTTTGAGTTCACTGCATTTCCTGGTTCACAAAAAAAACCTCAATTATTATTTCTGAAAAAGGACAAGAAAACAAAACAAAAATAGCTGCACAGACTTGGCTTATAACAAAATATTTAATGCTAAATAATATTCACTGAATTTAACTTGTCAAGAAATGCATTAAACCAACGCTATTTCGAAACATTCCTGAATTCAAAGAGAAAAAAAAGCATTGCAATTACAACACTTCATGAAGACATTCTCCTTACCTTGTTTTACAGCTTTGATGACCACCGAATTGGCGTTCCTGACATAATGCTTCAGCAGGGCCCAAACATCTTTTTGGGTGTATCCAGCAACTTTCTGACTTTGGATTTCGAGGAGAATGTCCCCACTGGCTATGTCACGATTCGACGAAATGTATCCGAAATACGGAAACTCCCCATTGTCCGAGCCCCCCTCGATGGTGAAATCAAAACTGCCATCGGAAATCGCCGATATGACACTTTCATAAATTACGTTGCTCCAGTGGCCGCCGAGCAAGTTTTCAGCCTCGGATTTGATGGGAGTGACCGGCCTTTTAACAGAAGACCGTTGCATGATCGAGCATGATCATTGAGCATGAACATTAATGGTTGCGAGTTTTATGAGTCAACAAACACAATAAAGATATGTGGAGTATTATTGCGGGTGCTAAAACTTTCAGTGTATATAGTAGGCTTAAGCATTTTTAATTATTGAAGAAGTATCGTACACATAAACAGTTTATCGTTTTAATTACCATTAAACAAGTACACATAATTAACGATTGCAATAAAATAATATTTTTCCATAGTCACCCAACATCGAAATGTACTCCAACAATATACATACTTAACATAACTCGTTTATATTTTTTGCCACATAACAAACACAATAATAAGATGACAGTTCAAAACCTCGTCCTTTGACACGCAGGACTACGCGCAAGCGCTGTAAGCGCTTTTCCGAATTCCACACCAGTGAGAAAAAATAACATGAAAAATACAGAAAAAAAATAAACAAAAAAAATGCTCCATGATTGCTTTGAAAACCTGTGTGTTTAAAATCAATCTGTGAATAAGAAAAAAATTTCCAAAATTTGAAGAAATGTAAGCCTTTGACAAGAAAATCAATCTGCTGTTGTCTGTCAGATGTTATTTTCCTCCTCTAACACTAGAGTCCTGTATGAATAACGTATTCATATAGGACTCTATCTAACACTTAAGACGAATCGATTTAATATACATAAGAATCCCTTCAAGACAACCGATTGTTTTTATTCGAATCACTGTTAATAATTTGTGAAGGAGTCCCATATGTTTAGATAAAAAGAGACACTTTTGGACACTTCTACCAGAAGCTAAAGTTGAATGCGCGTCTTTTGCTCCAATGTTGTTTCGCGTTAGTTAGAAAATATTGGTTTACGTACTGCGCATTACATATTGCAGTACAATCTTGGTGCGATATTGGTCAAAGCTTTGAAAATGGACTTTAAGATTTTTTATTTTTTTTTTTTAATCTTTCGATTGCTATTCGAAATGACGGACTTTTTAGGAACGAACTATTTAATTATGTGATTTCATTTACCTCTTCATTCCCTCTTCCATTTTTCACACCCTCTTCCATTTTACACAAGGCTTGCACATGACACAGGCACATTTAAAGGGTAGTTAATAAGCCATTTAAAATGATTAAAAATTTATAACATGTTTGAAATTTTCCTTGATAGGTGGCTTCTGCTAGAGTCGCAAATACCCGAGTGGCGCTGCAGTCGTTCTTTTTGTGGATGGTTGACGAAACTCTCGATATTTTCTTGCATCCTTAAATATTCAGCATAATTTGCTTTTTAATTCATCCGGGACTCCTGACGGAGGGCAAATGGCGACCATGAGTGAGCACACAGTATGGAATGAGTCTCAAGTTTCGACTGTAAATCAGCAAGTGGATCGCTTAAAAGTCTTATATCCGATGGTTAATGAGAGTGAAACTCCACTCCCGAGATCATGGAGTCCCAAAGACAAATTTACGTACATTGGTTTGTCTCAAAATAATTTAAGAGTTCACTACAAAGGTAGGAAAGTTTATTCAACTTGCTCTCTCTTGTTTGTGTAATCATTATATTACGTATTGGAGTGGTTCTTTGTTGCTCAGTCAACTGAACCATGGTTTACAAACATAAACATGACCACTCAAATTCAGACTTACTGCACAGTTCCTGTAAACATTATTGCTGATATTTTTATCATACACTTTATCATAAACAACCAAAAACTACATTTGTATTATTGTATCACGATTTTTGCAATAAAATATCTTGCATGTGGTTTAATTCTTTTCAGATGCTATTGCATTTCAATTCATTGAATCGTACTACCATCATACACAACTGAAAAATTGTACTGTGTATTACTGCGTAAAGATTTTTCTTACAAAATATCTTGGATGTGATTTAAATTTCTCCCAATGCTTTTGTGTTGAGGATGTTACATTAAAAATTCGTTCTTGACTTCAAATTCATTTGATTGCGTCGTTTTTTTAATTTATAGAACTGTGTTTCATTAGTGCAGGACTAATATTTTATGTTATTAATGATTTTAACACAAATTTACTGTAGGATTGCAGTGTTTTTGGTAATCTATTCCAGATTTTTTTTTTCGGAACTTTCTTTTCATGGGAAGTACAACACTTCAAATGAAAGATTTTACTTTAAATTCATTAATATTACTTTCATCTGCAAAAAAAATTAGGAATTTCAATTGCATTAAAGAGCGACCTACATCCTCTACTTTCAATTTAAATACTAGGTAATATTTCATGAAATGTATAAATATTTTTTTTAATATTCAGCTGCTAAACATAATGAAACAACAAGTTGCTGTCAACAAAAGCAAATGTTGCATTGAAATGAAACCTGTTCTTGTTATGACTCATGACATATATATTTTTGTTTTGGTTCATTTAATATTTATGTTTTCAGTTTTTTGATGTATCTGAACGAAACTTAATCAAAATGTCTCTTGATATCATATCTGTTTCTAAATAAACTTAAAATTGTAATGAAAATATTTAATTATAAAATTCGTTAAAAATAATGTTTACTGTTTTATGTATTAGACTACAATATGCTTCTTAAAAATATAATGTGGCAATATCTGTTTTTAATCGATTTATGTATTGTTAATATGATTTAGTTATTTTTTTTTTAAATATGAATGGTATTTTCATACTATGAAACTTAATTCTAAGTATATGCAATATAATAATTCAACTATATTTAGCAGCTTATTCATTGTGCTAAATTGAAATATTTTTTAAAGTAAAAACTTGACTAAAATTCACTGCCACCAACTACAAAAGTGGGGGTTTTTTTATTTGAAAATGTGTGCAAATGCACTATTTTTGCAAATTTATATTCAATCAATTCAGATAAAGAAAAATTTTTTAAATACCAACTGAAGAAATATGCAGTACGCCTCCAACTCTGTTATTTCGATCCATGGACTGCAGTTTCGTGCTTATTATGCACGGGCTATAATAATTTAATCGGCAGTTTGAAGAAGGGAACGAAGACCAAAATTTCAAAATTGGGTTTTTTCGTGATTGTATATCTCCTACTGTGGATACACATGTTAGTGAGAAAAAAAGAACAAAAATCAATCTCCAACATTGATTGACGCAGCATTTAAATCTGTGAGTTCGTGGAAGAAAGGAACAAGTCAGGTCTTTGTTCCCTTCTTCCAACTAATTACGCAAACCTAAGGCTAGGGAGCAGCACTGTTGCCGTGAATCTTTATCATTTGGTTGGATAACAAATTCTATCATAACCTACCTATTTTGGTTTGATAAAAAATTCAGTTTTGAAATTTCTTAGTGAAAGTTCGCAAATATGTCATCCATGTTTAATAAACATATTTTTTGATTATTTTGTTGTCCTAATCAATTTTTTTAAATATTGTTACAATAATCTTTCATTAAACAAGGACTTTTTCAAACAAACATCATACCTGTAAGCTGTTTTACTTGAAAATCCCTATACCATCGCATTAGTTTGAAGAAGGAAACATATCCAACGACTTTGATGGCCCCCTTAAATCCTTACATACAATAGATAAACTCAAAATGTAAAATACATCCAATTACTTTAAAGGTAGATAACGCTACAAATGAATCAGAAAAAAATAAAAAAATAATTCAGTATTTTAGAAGGTTTTTTTCGATTTCCCGAAAAACTACTTTTTGGATTTGTTCCTTTCTTCAAACTGCCGATTCAATTCTAAAATACAGTAATTAGGGCACGATGGTATGATTTCAGTTTTTCATTTTAATCTCATTAAAAAATTAAGCACTTTGATTGTCTGCCAAGGAATATTTCTCAACATCTTAGCTTTTTTAAGAAATATGTTTAATTTATTAACTTTTAAGATTAATTTTTAACAGAATTTTGAAGTGAACCAACATCCCACGAGCAAGATTATGTTGGTTTGCATTAAGAAAGCAACTTTTATAACAATTTTAAACATTAAAATATTAATCCAATATATACTAACTTGTGTTTGTAGCATGATAAAAATACAAAGTTTAAAGATCAATATAACTTCTACAATTTACTTCTACTTTCATGCTATTTAATGCCAGTGATATTTTTGCAAGAATTGTGCAACTTGGATCATCATCAACTTTACTTTTACTCTTTTTAAAAGTTTGCTTCGCTGATTCTTCTAAAAGGTTTAGTTTTTTGTAGGCAGTCTGAAAAAATTCTGTCACATATTTTTTTTTTCTTTATGAGAAAGAATAAACAAACTACAAATACTTATGAGTTAAGAGAACTACTCTTTAGAAGGGGAGTTCAATTCAGAACTCCATTCTGCATGAAAAACAATTAAATTATAAGTTGCAGACTTTTGAAAATTACTCAGCACTGACAAATTAGCAATAAAATTAGTTTCTGAAATAAAATGTTGTGTTCATTATAACTACCATGTTGGTTACAAATTAAAATAGAAATATTAATGGCATGAAAATTAGCGACTGGTCTCTCCATTTGAAAATATATATATATGTATCCAATTGTGTATCCAACCAAAACTGAAAAAAAAAGGAAACTGGTTTTTTTCACATAATTTACAAAGCAGAGTGTAAAATATCATGATTGTTTGGAAAAAAAAATTATTCAATTTAAATGTGACTTTTTTTTTAAAGACTAAAGAAACTTTTGTTATAAATTAATTTATTGTTGTAAACATAATTAACCTTAAAAAATTGATACTTTTAAAAAATCACAACTATTTATTTTGAGTGTTATTTCAGCAAAAGGCTTTTATATCATGATGCTAAACCAATTTAGAACAAATGCATATGATTCTAATCAAATTTAACATAGATGGCATAAGGGCTATTCCAGAAAAAAACGCTATCATGTCCTGCACTTAACGCTTGGATATTTCATTAAAAAGTGTTGATTTTAAAAGATAATGAACAAAGTTTTGTTTTTTAAGGAATCACAAACTGGTGGGGGATTTCTTCAGCAAAAAACTTTGTTCATTAACTTTTAAGATTATTACTTTTTATGTGGGCTTCTCATGTGGGACAAACTGGCGGTGTTTTCATAGAATAGCTCAGTTCATAAAAACAATGGAAATAAAATAATTGGCTTTCGTCAGATGCCTTATATAATCTTCCGAATCTGTTTTTTTGCATTGAAAATGGTGTTTTTTCTTATCCTGAAAGACATGCCTGCAGTTTCCTGCCAATTTATGCTTTTCAACATTGTAATTTTTAAATTAGGTAGTGTTATCTATATATATAAAGATGACGGTGTTACTACAGACTTGAAACTTGGCCCAAAAATTCGAACGTATCCCCCTGTAATGCACCTGGAAAGCCAAATTTTAAATTTCGAATTAGTTATTTTTAAATTAATTAATTAGTCTCTTTTTTGGTGTAATCCGCCATAATTGAGGGGGGGGAAACCTTCCCCCACCCTAAAACATTATATATCGCTGGAAAGGGGTTTTTTTCTGAAAAAGAAAAGTTTTAGCACGTTTCTGTCCGTTAATTAGGACAGGAGATATTAATTAATCAAATTTAGTCGATTTTTCAAGGCTTAACTATGTACGCAATACTGAAACACTAGGTCCATTTTCCTGATCAGCTGCTCTTTTGTCCCTGAAGTTACTTTGTGGTTTAAATTTGCGTATAGATTTAAGCCTTGAAAATTTAATTCAATTTGATTAATTAATATCTCCTGTTACTTACTTAACTTTCTGTCTCTTATATTTATTTGGCGAATTGATTTAAACTTTAACATGACTTTAAGTGGAATTTAAAAGGTTGTGGAGTGCATTTGAACTAAAGGATATAATAATTTTTCTTCAGAGGGGGGTTAAAGTGAATTTAAATTTATTAAGTTGACTTCCTCAAAATTCGGTGTTACCGAAAATGTCACAATGGAACTATTATTGTTTAAAAAAATAGTGATGGCTATTCAGTCACTCTATTTGGCGTCGTAAAGTTTGGCCACAATAGAGAAATTTACCAAACCTCGCAGCCAGTGAAACACTACTTTCTCCAAATCAAAAGAAAAGAAAACGCTCTGGTAAGGAACAAAGCAGTTGTTCGCAGTCTAAAGCGTATTTTATTGCATGTTTAAAACATGTATTTAATGCCGCCATCACTAAATTTTTAACAATAATAGTTCCATTCTGACATTTTCGGTAACATCGCTATTCAGTTACCCTTTGTATTTGGAGTCGTAAAGTTTGGCAACAATCGAGAAAATTACCAAACCAGCCAGCGAAATCTTGCTTATTTGAGGGTCACTTTTAGATTGTAATCACTTCAAAGAGATGGTGCGAAAAACATTATATTTCTTGCCATTTAATGTTCACATTAAAATCATGAAAGAATGGTTGAGGCTGAGATACCTGATACAATCGGTTCCCTATGTTAATAAATTTAAATTTGGCGACCAATTTTACATTGAAATTGCGGTTAAATCGGAGAATTATATATTAAATTTTAAGGGCAAAATTGCTGTGGTCGTTGAGAGTTTTCCAAAATCTTGGCACTACAGTTGTGTCAAAAGTTCCATTGAAACGTAAAAATTTCGATAGAAATAAATAAGTTCGTCTCACACACACACACGAAAAGAAGAAAAGTCTAAAGAGTGAGTTAAACTTTATTTAGTTAACTTCCTTTACATTTATTGCACGGGCATCGCCGTCATCTCATACTAGCAGTATCTCATACTGCTAGTATGAGATAAAACTGGAAACATAGCTAAATGAAAGAAAAATAAAAATATAAGATGAATTATTTTTTTTTTTTCAATTCAATTATTTTGTTGAAAAACATGTATCAGATTTTTGAAAAATAATTTTTACTCTTCATGAATAAAGATGGTATTTTAAAATCATACAGCTATGCATTTTAATTTGCCTATTTTCTTGTAAAAGTATATAAAAAAAATCTAAATATTCACTGTTTATATAAAAGTATTATATTTAATTTACCAACAATTATATGTGTTTTTATAATTATTATATGTGTTTGTTAATAATTTTTACAATGATTCTTGGTTGACCAATTTTAGTTTTAAGTTTCCTTTTTCCAATTTGTACAAAAATGCACACAATCTAGCAACATTCCTAATTTTTCAGAACTTTTCTGCACACTTTTTTTTTTTTTTTTCTAGCTTAGTGCTTTAAAATATATTCATGCTTTCCATTTTAAAAAAACCCTGAAAATAGTGACTTCTTTTTTTAAAAATAATAGCTACTAATTTAAAAGTGTCTGCCGGCAAAAAAAAAAAAAAATTGTTTTTATGTTTAGTAAGGAGAGGGAATGTGAATAGAAAAAAGTGAGGAAGTACCTAAGGGACAAAATCAATATAATGAAGAAGAGCTTATACTAAGAATGAGAAAAATTCAGAATGAATGAAATATAAAATTTCCAAAGAGATTTCTAATGTTTTAAGTTTAAAAATGATTTAAATCAGTGACTTTTTTTTTAAAAATCAGTTGATTAAAATTGTTGACACCATGTTACAAAGTTAAGGAAGGATAATTTTTAAATAAACAATGTTACAGAATACAGAATTCAGAATTGCATCACAGCATAAAACTTATGTAGCAACCCAGCATATGGACTAATCACCATTTTCATTTTGTCCAATTTCTTTTGTTCTAAATTTTTACAGAAAAAAAAAAAAACCTTGTTCGAAACGCAAGTTGTTATGATCCATGCTTAATTATATATTGCACTACAAATGCCAATTGCTTATAACAAAAAAAATTTTAAACAAATAAATACTATCTCTAGAATGGGCAAAGAAATTAAATTAAAAATCTAAAATGAAAAGAAACATACCCTATTTGAAGTTAAAAACCAGCGTAAATAAATCACAAATTATGAAGAAAATACGGCATAAAGCTATTTCAAGGCTACAATGCAAAATGCTTAGTAAATAACATGAACGCCAAGAAAGAATCATTCTCTCACAGCTTACATGTTGTGTGCTGAGCTTTTTGCACGGAAGAAGAGGTTCCATTGTAGCTTTGAAATAGCTATATGCTATATTTTCTTCACAATTTTTGCTTTATTTTCATTGGTTTTTAACTTCAATCATATTTTTGCACGAAGCTATCTTATCATTTTTCATTTATAACTATTGTTGCATGCACACTTGTCTTTTTTTAAAACTGAAAATTTGTTACATATGTAAAGCATAATGTCTACTAGTGTTTTTTCTTTCTAAGTAAGTACTATATATACTGTTTATTTTATTTAATTTTTAAATGGATCTTTAGGCTCAGGAAAGAATCATAAAGATGCAGCAAGTGTGCGAGCTACGCATCCCATACCAGCTGCTTGTGGTTTATATTATTTTGAAGTTAAGATTGTAAGCAAAGGTCGTGATGGGTAAGTTTTTTTTTTCCTTTATGCAATTATTTTGGGGATGAGAATTTAATTTTGGTTAAATTAACTAAATCATGTCATCTAGAATATTTTTCAACACTCAATTGAGTGCTAGAAAACCCTACCCCCCTACCAGAACGATTAAAGCGGGAAAAAATCCTGAAATTTTTTAATTGTTAGACAGCGGAACTAGGCTGTCTATACATTGCATGAACTAGTTTTATTAATTTAAATGAGTCTCTTTTCCATAAGACACTGTAGATTGTAACTTTTCTAATGGTGTTAAAGGTTAGACTTTTAAGAATAGTTTTTTACTATTTATTTAAAATCTATATAATATTTGTTTTAGGTATATGGGCGTTGGCCTTTCTGCTCAAGGTGTCAATATGAACAGATTACCAGGTAAATTATGGTCAAATTTAACATTTTTAATTCTATAAGTTTTACTAGTAGAAATTTGGTCTTTTGCCCAAATTGTTTTTAAATATAAAGAAATAAAATATAATTAATACTACTTAAAAAAAATATTAAAAAAAACTTTGACAGTGGATAAAATGTTTTGAAATTATACATTTTTGATAAAAATAAGAGTGCTATTACACCATCTTGCTGCAAAACTATTTTTAAATGAAAGCTTTATTATAACAAAATCTTTTTTTCTTGGGTTGTTTCATTTGGGGCACAGCATTGTAGAGTAGAAATGTAAAATACCCTTAGATCCTTAAAAAAAGAAAATTAAGTGAAGGAATTTGATAAAGTTTACCTTAGAAGATGATTGATACGTTCAGAAAATGAGGTGACTGAAATGATGTCCATTGTTCCAAGCTCGAATCTGCTACTCCTTGACCATTGATTTCTGCATTCATTATTTTAACTAAGTATTTAATGTTTTTGCAAACCCTGGTGCTTAACTCCTGAGATGTATGGCCAGGCAGAGATATATAGGGAAGCAGTGGGAATAATTACCCTTTTCCTCTCAGAATAAAGCACTGTTTCAGATTGTATGCATCTCTTCACAATTTTTCATCTTTAGAGCAAATTTTCTGAGAAATAGGTGAAATCACAAATAAATGTTCCCCCCTCAGCAAAATCTTGTGTATCTACCGCTTATGTTCAAGACTTTTAAGTAAAATTCTTCCATAAAGAAATTTGCATGTAAGCAAATCTTTTTAAAATGTTGAATTCTCCTTTGCAATTGAATCATCTGTTGAGTATGTTTGTATGCAAAAATTGAGAATACAAGAAAATTGAAGACATCAGTTTTTCAGGATCTTACAAGGATCTCCCTTTTCAATACAAAAGAAAGGATGAATATATTTTCATCCATTAGTTCACATTTTTTATATTGATCAAAAAGTCCCTTGTGTCTTCAATACACATGTCAGCTGTGTTTTCGAACGTTTTTATTTATAGCATTGGTGCCCGACCCGCGGGCCGTAGCCTGCCTGTAAAACTGATCTGTGTAGCTCGTTATTTTGTTAAATGTTGCACATTAAATAGTACCCTTAATTACTATGTCTTAAATTTAAAGTCAAATATTCAGAAATCGGTTTCTGAAAAACAGGCACATTTAATAAAAGAAGCATCAAGTAATGATGACAACAGTTATTAGTTTATAATTTTCTTTTCTTTTCAAACGTCACTTTGTGAATTCTTAGATGTGTTGAAATTTTATCGTACTCTAGCCTGCAAGAATCATTTTTTAATGAGGTGTGACCCTGGTTTAGACAAAGGTTGGGTATCACTGATTTATAGCAATGTTTAGCTATCTTTTACTTGATAATGCAACAGAATTTCTTACTTTGTTGTTCAAAAGTCTAACTTTTATTCTAATCCTTCTATGTTAAAATAATGGATTATTAAAGTTATTTGCTTATTTCAGTTAATTGCCTTTCACTGAACACTAACTTAAAAGCAATCCAAAGTGAATTATTTGTAACACTTTGCTTTTTTCCCCGATTATTTCGTTAGGCTGGGATAAGCATTCGTATGGCTATCATGGTGATGATGGTCATAGCTTCTGCTCCAGTGGCACAGGGCAGCCATATGGCCCCACTTTTACAACTGGTGATGTCATTGGCTGTGGTGTGAATCTCATCGATAATACCTGCTTTTATACAAAAAATGGCCATCATCTCGGCATCGCTTTCACAGATCTCCCTGTAAGTGTTTTTGTAATGTATTTGTGTAAGTATTTATTTTCTGATATGAAAGTTTTTTACTGTTCATGTTTATTCTTCTCATCTCCACATAACCATTGGCATAACTTGCTATCATGAATGTATGAAGAGCTACATTATCTCCCATATTTTCCATGCTTTAATTTGTAGGTTGCAAGCATACTTTTCAGTAAAACTGGCAGAATAGTCTGCTATTTTTATAAAAATGAAATTAATTTCAAAAAGTTCAATTTTTGTTTTGCTAAAAAATAAAAAAAATCACCCGATCTTAAATATAAAAAAAAAATTAACAAACCTTTTACGTGATCTTTCAGCGATCTGGTCTATTGGAAGTGCGATTAATTAACGTCCAAAAATCTAGCACTCTACTACAAAATAATACGAAGGTTTTAAGTTATGGAGTATAAGTTTGGTTTGACTTTGTTGATCCTAATAATTTGAACTTAAGTTTTTGTGATGAGTTTTTGCTTCATTAAAAAATAAAATTTTGATATTATGCAGATTTTTGGTAAATTATTATGTTTATTATCTGTAGTTAAATGGTTTTTTTTTTTTTTTCCTGTAAAATATTTTAGCCCTGCAAACTGTATAAATCCACATTTATGAGAACTTGTTTTCTCTATTTAGCCTAACCTGTATCCTACTGTTGGTCTTCAAACTCCAGGTGAAGTAGTTGATGCTAACTTTGGCCAGTCTCCATTTGTTTTCGATATTGAAGACATGATGAAGGTAAGTCTTAAGAAAAATAATAACTTTACATGACAGCTCAGAAGAATTGAATAGTTGTTAATTGTTATATAGTTTAATTTTCTTATGATTATGAATCCTTACTGTTAAATGATTGACTGTTAAATGATTGAATTGTGTTGTACAGAAAAATTGCGCAATTTTTCTGTAGAATGTATGAATTATTAGAATGTATGATTGTATAGAAGATTGTTCATTTGGTATATGAGTTATCAATTTTTATCAATCAGTTTTTATCAATTTTAGAAATTAATTCCTTAAGTCAGTGACAAAATGAAAAAAGAAAAAAAACTATTGTTTTCTTTTTGTTTTGCTTTAAAAATATTTTCGTTAAACTTTGAATTTAATTTTTTCAACCTGGGTTAAATAAATACGGTTTCAAATTGAATAAAGATTTTTAAAGTAATAAAATATCAAAAGAAAGGTACTTTGATGGTAAATTAATGCAATCATATTGAGCCATTCAAATTAAGTAGTTTTTTCATTATTTTTAGCCTTTCTTAAATTGTTGGTAATCATATCTGATAATTAAATAATAAAATATTTTAGTCCTATCTACACTTTGCAGTGGTGTTGATGTATTTTTTTTTTTTTTTTTCGTACAATCTTAATCAAATTTGAGCAGTGTTTCAATTGGATTTGAAATGTTCAAATAAGTTTTATTGATGCCCTATTTCTAAAAGCTTGTAAGTATGTCTAAAGCATGCCTGATTGCATTTTATCTGAAAATAATATTTGTGCACTTATATTTAAAACAAAGCTGATATTTCTCTTGCTGTGTAAAATATTTTAGATTGTTTTATTTTTATATTTTTTCTTCAGGAATTAAAACGACGCACAAGACTTACTATTGAAAGGTTTCCGGTTTTTGATAAGCAAGGTGAATGGCAAACTACACTCCACAGGTATGTCGTCTGTATTCATATAAATATTTTGTGGTTATGTATGGAAAAAACTAATTAGTTTTCTAATGCTTTACAGACTTGTTCAGACATACCTCATACATCATGGATATTGCTCATCTGCTGAAGCCTTTGCTCAAAGTACAGGACAAACTATTACTGAAGATGTCAAATCAATCAAAAATAGGCAACGTAAGTGGTCTTTACAAAAATCTTTTAAATTAAGTACAGGAATTTATTATATGCTCCCTAGTTTTCTACCGCAAAGAAGGGTTAGTTATAGTTTCTTTCAAATTTTTAATGACTTGTTTTTTTTTTTTTTTTTTTTTTTTTAAGTATTGCTTTTTTTTTTTTTTTTTGAAGAAAAAACCTGTGTACCAAATCTGGCCTTTTAAAAATAAATTAAACCTCTGTAATCTTATGGAATACCTCATCCCTAAATTTTTTTCTATAGCATGTGCTAGCAAGAATTAGTTGTAATTTCTTTAATTAACTCTTACTGGTCAATTCCATGTCAATTCAGTCACCTTCCTGACCTTACTATTTACGATTTTAACAAAATTTGGTGTGAGGGGCACATATGGCAAGATAAGCAAGCCTGCCAATTTTTAGATTTTTATTTGAAGATTGTACGAGATATAGGGTTGTAAAAAATACTAAAAGTAGTTAAATGCACATTACTGTTACTTCGCTCCTAATTATAGTAGACTAAAAGTTCAAAAGCCATTGCAAAGCTAAAGAATAGAGCTTTCTGTTGGTATCTGACATGACTTTCTTATGACAGGTTTAAGTTTCAAGGTCATTCACTAATTTTTGACCTTGAATATCTCGAAACATCCCCCCTTAGAATTTCCTTAGAAATATAGATTTTTTTAAAGAAAGCTTCACAAGAGTTTTTGAATTTTTAGGCTACTATGATTAGGAGCGAAGTTAGTCATTCGCATGTAACCACTTTTCGTTTTTTTTTTTTTTTTTTTTGCTGTTTTTTACAACCTTATGTTTCGTACAATTTTTAAAATAGAAATCTAAAAATGGAGGCAGGATTACACATCTTGTCATGTGTTCCTCACACCAATTTTTGTTTGTTGAAATCGGAAATAATGTGGTCTAAAACTTATCTTTTTTAATTGATTTGACGTGGAAATGCCCTACTATTTTACTTGCATGATATGAAGTTAATTTGTTTCAGTTTTAATCAATCATAGCATTGTAGTTTACATTTCTGCCTTTGCTTTATATTGTTTTGTGTTATTCTTATTTTTTTGAATTTGACGTTGATTATCATACAATGCCAAATCTACTTTTTAAACTTTACAGCTTTAGAAAATGCATATAATTTATTGATTTCTTTCTTATTTTAGGAATTCAGAAATTGGTATTAGCTGGACGAATGGGTGAAGCAATTCAAGTAACCCAAAATCTCTACCCCAGTCTCATGGAAAAATACCCCTATTTATTATTTATGCTGAAATGTAGACAATTCATAGAAATGGTGAATGGAACTGATAGTGAAGTCCGTCCCATCAAGAGCCCTCGATCACAGAGTAATTCTCCTAGCATGAGTCCTAACTATCCTAGTGCGTACTTTCACAGACCCGCATCTACTTTATCCACGTGTAGCTCCCCTGCGGTTTCCGGAAACTCTCCGAGCAGGAGTCACAGTCCCCACTCGAGCTCTCAGTTCATAGTGCCGAAGCCCTCGCTGCCTGCGACGATCGAAAACAACATTGTAAATAACAACCAGTCTGTGACATTGACATCCATCGAAGAGATGAACGCCACAAATCGTGTGATCAACGGTGAGATGATGAACGGGAACTCTGAAATTTCTGGACCTACGAACTTCATGCATTCTGATGCGGATGTAGAAATGGAAAATTTAGATTCTATTAATGACAATACTGAAAGTGTTCGGACTATACCTTATGCTACAAATGGAACTGTTATCACGTCGGCTATTTATCGCAATGGGGAAGAACAAGAAAATGACAATGAGAAAACTTTAGGTGCTGATATGGGTAAGTTCCTTTTTTATTTAATTCAATTTATGCATTTATTTTGTAAAACATTTTCACAAAACCGTATGAGTTGAAAAATAATTTTTTTTTTTTTTAATTTTTTAAACATGGTTAAAACTTGCAAAATGGCAACATATTGTAGTAAAAACCAATTAATTGATTTATGTTTTATTGATTGTAATACATTTCGTTCATGTTATCTTTCAAGCATTGTTAAATGTAAAAACAGAGCTAAACATTTTCATTGATTTATTTATGGTGCTTTGAAATTGAAACCAAGTCTTCGATTTTAAATTTTTTCAGTTCTTTATTGATACAGTCTGATCTGATTAGATATTAGGCTGAAAATTTTGCCTTTAATGAGATCAAGTTGGTTGATTAGTCATAATGCTATGCTGTACTTTTTTCTTAAAATAGCTCAAATTGTGCAGCACAGCTTAACTAGTAATAAAGAATCTTACATGACCTTTAAAAAACTCAAAACATTAAAAGCTTAAAAATACAAATGTTTGGCCGAGAAGTTAAAATTATCAAAATCCTGATGTGAGTTAACTGTGCAAAACTACCTAAATGTAGATTGATCTGAAAGTTTATTGCGAAATAAAGTATTATTTTAATCAGCAGGCTTAGATAGCATGACATGATGGGAAATCTGCGTTAAGTTTTTAAGTGGCCTTAAGAATCATTTATAATCAGCATTTCAAAAAACATAATATAGTCATGGCACTGTCTAACAGCATCTGTTTATAATGCTATAATGTTTATTTGAAATACCTTTAGTATGACTATTTGTAAAATAATATCATGCTGTCACTATTCCTTGTGATCGAAAGGCAAAATTTGATGTAGCATACAATAAATTTGAAACCTTTTGTAGCGAACTCCGGCCCCATAACAAACCCCCATTGTAGCAAACCTTTTAAATGGTCCCAACAGAAACTATATTTCATTAATACATTTTCAAATATTTGAACAATCAAATGCTAAAAATTTATCTACAGCTATCCTTTTTTTTTAATTTCAAGGTTTTTATGGCACTTGTTTGAATGGCATATACCTTAGTAAATGCTCGCAAGGTTCTCAAACAACCTAAAAACTAGACCATTTATGGTCAAGTGAAAAGCTTTATTAGTGGAGGGTAAATTTATATTTATTTGGAAATTAAAAACTGGCTAAAACAAACCCTGAATTTGCAAAGAATTTTCAAATATATGGAAGCATAAAACTTTAATATGCAGTTTCTTATTTTGAGCTCAGCTGAAAATAAGACTTCTGGCTCTTAACGCAACTGTAAAGGACTGATACCCAATGTTCTCAAGGACACAACTGTATATCCTATCCAATGCTTCAACTTCTAACGCAAGTAAACAACTTGATTGTTCAAACGACTCTTCTGTGCAGTCAAATCTAACAAACTGTTGGAAATATTGTTTTGCTTCTGAGCCTGGTGACTCCAATCGTAAATACAAATATTATACTTTGTTTTGCCCTGATTGCTAAAATTTGACCACAAGGAGTGCGTGTGTGTTACAAAAAAGTTAATCATAACTGGAAGAGACTTATTTTGGAATTTTTGAGACTGAAGATTGGTATTGAATTAAGTTTACTCAATTCTAATATTTCTATCATTTTGTCTGCTCACTCATTGCTGGAACGAACTGAAGTCTTCTTATTTTGAATAACAGCTAACTTCTCCTGCCCCCATGTCTTGATGGCAAAACCCTTAATAGAAATATGTGGTAAAGATGATAGCTATGAAAATAAATTAATATGTTTTTTTTTTTTTTTTTTTTTTTTAATCAAATCCAGTGAACTCTCAGTTTTATCGATGTCCTTAGCCAGTCAATTTAGAGCTTGTTATTGTTGGATTTGAATGTACTTTAAAGGCTAAAAATATTATTTTGTATCCAACAAAGTATTATATAGAGCGACAAAGCTTTTGTTTTTGTTTTTCCTTTTGATGCATCAAAATGACTTGTAATTTGTTATTTTTTCAGATATAGATACTCCTTTAAATAGAAAACAAGTTTGTGGTGGTAGCCAAGCTGCTATAGAGCGAATGCTTAACTTTGGTAGGGAATTACATTCTATGAGTGTTCAATTGAAGAGGGATTATGGTTCAGATTCAGAAAACAAAAAAATGCTACAGGTAACTAACAGTTTTCTTCAAAATTTTTCAAGTTTTAATTTGTGTTTAGATGTTGTATAAAAATAAGCTATAGCTTTTTTTTTTTTAATTCTGAAAGATGTTTACATCATTTTTTTAAAATTTGCCATTTTGTATTTAATTTTAACCATTGTAATTCTCTTTGTTTTCATGATTTGCAATTTGTTGCAGTTCTAAAATTATTGTCTGAATGAAAGAGTGGGAGAGTAACTTAGATTGGTAAATTTTGCAATATGTTACAAAAGAATAGTTATATTTCTGTGATATTTTGACCTTTGATTCACAAGTTAAACTAAGGATATTATCAAGTCTCTGTTAGTTTGTCATTTAGCCAAGTTTTTGTGAAATCTAAAGTGTTTGAGTTTGCCGATTTTGCATATTGTGACATATAATAATGAATTCTATTGAATCAGAATTTTAAAGTGTTGAATCTAATTTTTTCTTTCCTAGGATGCTTTTAGTCTTCTAGCTTATGCAGACCCTTGGTCTAGTCCTGTTGGCTACCAGTTAGATCCTGTTCAAAGGGAGCCAGTTTGTGCTGCCCTAAATGGTGCAATTCTTGGTATGAATTATTATTTTATTACAAATATATTTTTTCCCTTAGCTATATCAATTGTATAATAATTCTGTACTTTTTTTATTGTCTGATCCGTTTTTCGTATTTTCTTTTCATCTTTTCAGTCCTTTTGCATGCGGTTTTCTCTCTGATCTTATATAGAATCCTAATTTACTCTTATAATAGGCTTAAGTGGCTTCCCATATTTCTTGTAATGTCTGGAACAAGTTTTGTTTAAATTAATGGTAAAAATTACCTTTATTTTGAAGTGATGGAGTAGATTTTGATCACTACTGCAACACACGGTTTTCAGTTCTTTTTTTACTTGTGTTATTAAAATAATTTAATTTTTATTTATTCGTCCGTATTTATTATTTTAATTCATTTAAAAAATACATATGCAACTATGCTTTTGATTTAAGAGTTATCTTTTATAAGCCATTAGATATTCATCCTTTGAAAAGTGCTTTGCTTTGTTTTTGTACTCAAACATTGTAACTAAATGTAATACCATTTTGCAAACAAGTACACATTTTAAAAATATGGAGATGTACCCCTTCTACAATGGACGACACAAATGTATCTTAAAACACATAATGGCTTTTCTTGTAAAAATTAACAAGTTCTCTCAATTGTGTTGTACTAATTATTATTTTTTCTCGTTTAGAATTACAAAACGAACCTCGCCTCCCTCCTCTTGAAATTGCATTGGCTCACACACAAGAACTTGTTAAACTGATGTCTAAAGCCGGTCTAGGGTCGTGTGCATTCACTAACCTAGACAGCCTACTCCAATGATATCTCCACCTAGAGGGTGGAATTGTACAAAGGATGGTGATAAATGAATTTGTTGACTTATTCCTGCCTATGAAGGGCTTTTATGCTGAAGGACAGTTCTGAATTTGATTGCACCTGTACTTCATATGAATCTGGTATTTCTACTCTTGGCAACAAGTGTAGAGCAATGTTATAGCATCATTGCCGTTAGCTGGTGAATGAATAAATCTAATTTGGACGATTGAATCTGTGACTGGCATATGTATTTATCTCGAAAGTTTCATCAATGCCTCGAAAGCTTACGATCGCGTGCGATACCGGATGATACAGACATAGGTTTCATTTTAGGTCAGTTGTTATGTATTTTGGAAACATAGTGATATTTTTGCTCTGGATTTGCAATCATATCGGTGTATATTGAGTAGGCTTTTGTACTGTCCGGTATCAAGTAGGAATGTTTAAGATTATTAGTTCCAGATGCTCTATTATTGACATATATTTAAGTCATTTTATTTTTATTTTTTTGCAAATGATTATTCATGTTATGTGATTTATATAAAAAATAATTTTATATTTTCTTTTACACTTACCTGAAAAGTGCTAATAGAAGATAATCTAATAAATTATAATGTAAAGGGAAGATGTATGTTACAGAAACTTTTTGAGTAAATAAAATAATTTTAATGCAAAAGTTGCCTTTGTCGTATTTTGCGTGTTTTTTTTTTAGTATTAAAATATTATCGTAGAGCATTCAATGTTTTATTTCACTTGAAACGTGAATTGTATGTAAATTTATTTCATCGAACATATTACTCATCAGTAGTTATTGTTCTGTTTTGCTTTTTTTCTCATTCAAAGAAGTCTTTATTATTTCCATAAAGTTAAATATAAATATTCACTCTCCTCACAATTTTTATCAAATGAGTATTCATTAAATGAATTTTTCTTTACTTCTTCGTTTTACTTATTTATGTTTCCTGTAGTGAAGTTGTCAGGATATTAAAGTTCTCAAATAACCATCACTGTTGTTTGTAATGCTGCATATTCATACAGGAAAAAATGCAGGGAATTTTCCCACTACAATTGAGAGACAATCCTGAATATAGTCTGCGTTGACATTATTCTTCTGGGAACCAATCCTCGTCTCGGAATTCCGAGGCTGTTGCCCTGTACTGGTCTGGAAAACTGTAACATATTTGAGAATTATATCCGTGTTGACACTGACAGTTGCTGAAGAACCCTCCATAAGCACGCTTTCTTTGTTCTTTCCTTTTTTGCTCTCGCCTTCTTTCCATTGTTGTCGGCTCGTACAGTCTTCTAGAACGCTCTGTTGTCCGGTGTGAAGCATTTCTATTGTCCACCGCCTGTTTTAAAAAATGCGGTTGAAACTTATTAGTTAATACTGTAAATTTTCGAAAATATTTTTTGGATTGTGACTTATTTATTTTTTGTCACGGTTACAGGACAAAAACTAGTTAAATTTAGCCTAATTTAAATTAGATGTTCTGTGGTTCTAAAAGAAGTGTAATGAAGTGAAAAGGAATTAACCCTGTATGTACTTTATTAGAATGAGAAAACTAAAATTATTTGTGTTGTCAAATCTTAGGATAGGAAATCTAACTTAAAATGGTATAGGAATTAAAGCAAATGTTCTGTTTGAAGACCATTTGTTTGCCCTTTTTTGCATTGTTATGTCAGTTATATCAAATTTTTAAATAAATGCTGGCAGCGATGTGTGTGCAATGAAGAACAAAATAGTTTAACCTCTGTAAACAGTCAACGGCTTAGGCTACCAGCTGTTTCTTTTACTTTTTTAAATTTTACTTGAAATCCAGTCTTGGAAAATTGTTGGAACATTATACTTCTTCAAAACGCCTAAGGAATCAAATCTCTCAAAAAATTACTCACTGAATCTAAAGCTACTGAAAACTCAAATAACATTTTAATTAATTTCAACCATCAATTGTGACCCCAAAACACCCAAAAGCATGGCTTTGTTATTTTATTCCACATAGGCTTCCATAACTTCCACTATTTTTTTTAAAGGAGAAAGATTAAAATAAAAATGCTTAATCTTGTGTGTATTTCAAAAATTGTCAAAGAGATGTGTTGCAAATTTTTGAAAGATTTTTTTTTTTTTTTAAATATTTGAGTTTGCTAGATAGATTAACAAAAACAGTATCTAATATAACTCCCACTTTAGACAAAGTTTTTAAAGATATAATTAGGATAAAAATTTCTTTAGTTTCCAGAAAATTTCCTGTCACATTGTAAAACTGAAACTGCTAGATAGAACCACTACCAAAAATATTTTTCTAACTCTGTTAGGGGTAAAATGTGCTAAAAATAGCAAAACCCATGCAATATTTTATTTTATGATTTCAAAAATCTGGTGTTTAGGTGCATAACTTTTTGCATGCAGAGGAGCAAAAAGTTACATCTCTACACCGTTTCGTGTTTTTAGGTCTTGCCTTTTTCCGTAAAGGCGTGCAAGATATCTTATTTATAGGCATTAATAGATTAGATATCACTAATATAAAGGGTTATAAAAAACATGAAAATATATAATTTTAATGCTCTTACGGTGGTCTTTAATGTAACTGGTGGACCACATGTGACCATTTTATACTTCATTTCACTGAAGTTCAAATGTTTCTTTGTTGCTAGTAGCTCAAGAAACTTCATGTATGAATTTAGGCAAAGGGCTTTCTTAAACCTGCAAAGAAGTAAATACATATATGT
>JAXGGA010013009.1:0-36721 GCA_038373865.1 Uloborus plumipes
GCATCAAGGAACTTCTGTACCAAGTTTGTTAAAAATAGACTGTGGATTTGTATAAGGAACAAACATACATCCATCCATTTTTATATGTATATAGATATCGATAACAGCATATTTCTAGGGTGCAAAATATACATTATTTTGAATGGATGTGAATACACTTTTCAGCTTTTTCCCTGAGAGATAAGTGTGACTCTTTATAATCCCACACAAATTCATATCTAAATTAGTAACGTCTGCACTTCATCCTAAAAGAGCAAGGACACTTTTACCGCGAAAGTTATGAACTCTTTTAAAAATTACAGTCTAAAGATTATGTTTGCTGTAGTCAACCATCTGGCTTTAGAAAGCTTTCTTGGAATTGTTTTACAATTTTTTTGATATTTTCCCAGTCTAAACTACCTTGCTCATCTCATGAAGTTACTGTTGCTCAGTACTTAAATCATTTTTATTGCCAAAATCGGTTTGATCAATGACAAATTCTATAGGTTCATATTGAACTGATTTGAAATTATAACATGTTGTTTCGCTCCGTCCAACAGCCCCCCCCCCCCCCCAAAAAAAAAAAAAAACACTTTGGTCCACTGGTAGGTCCATCTAGCTTTTGCAAAAAATGCCGCAAATTAAGAAGTTGATTCAAATGTAATTGGCAAATATCTCATTACAGTGGTCTACCAAGTTTTTCTTCCAGTTTCAGTATTACACCTTTGTATTTTCTGTCTTTGTTTTGCATCCATCAAAACCAATGCACACAATTTCCTAATCAAAGAAACAATTTATTGTTCCTGACTTGTCTAAGAAATGTAAATGTGTGCTCTCATTGGTTGGAAGCATGGGGAGCGCGGGTGGCACCCAAAATGCGTCCACTTCCTCGTGGTGAGTCCTGGGTACTTTCAATGAGCAAGCAAAGAGTTGAGTAGTTCAAAGAAACAAAAAAAATGATTAAGAAAATGTTTTGAAGGCACTTTAGGTAAATATTGAAAGGAAATATCAAATTATAAAATTTCTGCTTAATATTGAAAATATCGGAAATTTTCATGAACTTTGGCCTTAATGCGCAGACTGAAATCATAATCTAAAATGGTTTTAAAAAATTCCTTGCATATTTCAAACCTTTTTCTTCCATTTAATAACCACCCGTCACTAGTTTTATCATTTGCAATATTTTTTTAAAAAATTTGAAAAATCTAAAAAAAATCAAAAATTTCAAAACTTTAGGCCAAATGCGCAGACTAAAGATAACGTCGCAAAAGTGAAATATTTTACGGAATTGTTACTTATCCTCATTCACAGTAAATGAAAGGTACCCGTTTACGAAAATCAAAAATTCATTTTTTTCGCTCCACCCTAATGTAGAGTACTAACTTTTGTCTTTAAATATGATTTTAAAGGTAAAACGCTTAATAATTGATTTGGAGACTTCTATTTCATTCAATAACATTTTGGCAGGTTCATCACGTAAAATGTTTGCAAGCTGTAAATTTTATAGTACATTTCAACTTCACTTTAATATAAGAAGTAATATATATAATCAAACTATATTTTAATTTTAGTATGATTATATATATTATCTGTAATATACATAATCATACTAACTGTAATCTGTAATAAGTTACATCCGTTAGCTAGAGTATAGGAAAAATTACAAGCAAATATAACCTGTTTGTTGTACCGGCAGATCCACCCATGTTCTGTTCATTTCGAGCTCTGTGCCTGGCAGCCACAAATGGTCCATTTGTAAAAGGGGTGGTGGAGTTAAGAAATAGCCCAATGCTTTCAGTTTTTGTTCACTTGTTATTTACTTGCTTTTGTTGCTTTACATGTCAACCCTATTTTGAGAAAATCAGAAGAGACCTGATGCATGCACAAATTCGAGTAAGGTTGCACGATAAAATATTAAACAGTTACAAATTATCAGTCAGTCTGATAGCCATAATAGAGTAAGCTGAAGGTGAAAAATCAATAAATCTTCACACTGTAAACATGGTGCCTTGCAAAATAAGGGGGATCAATGGCAAGGCCAGAAAAAAAAATTCAGAAAGTGACACGGTTTAATTTCAGAGGTGGATATAGAAAATTTTAGTCCTTCTCATCTATATTCAAAATGAGGAAATGTGTTTTGGAAAGGAATATCTCCCCAAACCACCTGGATGAGGAGGATACTTGCGGCTGATTACATTTCTTTAAAATTAATTTAGCAATACATAGTCGCAACATCTATACCTCAAGTTGGTATGCCAATTACTCTACCAGTATGAAGATAATCTCAGCTCTTTTGAGCATTTTGCTGCCTTCAGCTCAGTTATGCTATTCCAGACTCTATTTTCAAAGTAACTGCAGATGAAACTTTAGTTTCTAGATGAAGTAACAAGCTGTTTAGTAAATGTTTGCAGGTCTGCTCAAGCTCTGGCAAAGGGAAAATTTACTTGTGGCATATTACCTTGACTTTTGCCTTCATTTTACCAGGCAGAACCACACCATATTTTCAGGCACTGATTTACACCTGGGTGCCCCAGGGCACTGACATATATGGTAACCCCCACCCTTTTTTAAAATTTAAATACTCATTGTATTTATATGAAGGGTAAATTGAGAATTGATTTTCACTAAATAAGGTCTTTTCTTGTCAGCTTTTGACACAAAACTTTTAAAACCCTTTAGTTGGAGCCCCGAACAAGGGTCACTTAAAAAAAAAAAAAAAAAAAATGACAGAAATTTGGTGCCTCATTTTTTTGGAGGCCCTGGGCTCAGGCCCCGAATGCCCTGCCGCAAATCAGTCCTTGCATATTTTGCACACTTCTTGCTAGTAAGATAAATAAATTAGCTACCAGTGTGAAAGTTATCTCCACCTCTTCACAAGGTTTACTGCTTTTAGCTGTTATTGTAATTCTAGGCCAACAATTTCTAGCCGATAGTAACTGTAGCCTCTGAATGCCTTAAAGAATTAGGCTATAGGTTATTTTTTCTTAATCTAGCCTTTTCAAACTCTGCCACCTTTCTGTCAACATTAGGCCGAGTTTCCGGGACACTACTCGCTCAGTTGAAGCTGTTTGTCTCAAAACCTCTCTCTATAAAGGTTTTTGTAACCTGAACTCAATCTATTTTTATGAATTCCTTAGTTGAAAAAAATCTTGGCTCCAAAAATGTTTACTGTAATACATAGAATCTTTTTTTTTTTTTTAATATTTTTTCATTTGTGTTTATTCATTGTTGCAGTTCTGAGAACATAATGTCAAGTTAATATCAATAGTTTAATAAAAATTCTTAAAAAGTAATAATTAAAAACATCCATGATTTTTTACACATAGAAAGCAGGATAAATTTGAAAACCTAATGCAAATGTGATGTAGGATTTAATTCTAGCAGGAACAGAATTTGATCAAATATTTTTTTATATATGTGTGTGATCATTTGGTACCAATGTAGCAAGTGATCAACCGCTCTTGTTAATTAGTTCACAGATGGAGCCACTAAAATCAATTATTACATAAATATGTATATAGAGAGAGTTTAAGTGGCGCCATCTATTGAGCATTAAGATAAAAAGCGATTGATCGCTTTATACACCAATACCATTCATTTTATAGTTTACAAATGTTTGATTTGCAAAATCATACAAAAATAACTCGTGCATATGTTGTATTAAAAAGAATTCATTAGAAGTAGCAGTTGGAAACTTTTGATTACGTCTTTCACTTCAGTAATCCCTGTGATAAACTAATAGATTTGATTTCTATGCATTTGCTCTGAGGCGGGTTATACGGCTGCTATGTTAAAAAATTTAATAAGAATATAAGAAATTCAAGTGTACAAACTTGAAAAATTATATACGCATCCAAAAACTTAACTAATCGTTTGCACTTTGGCACATGGCATTTTCGTATCCTGCTTATCCCCAAATGCAGTTTTTTTTTACCGGTAATATGCAGATTTAACACAGTCAACTGAAAATTGGTGTTTCTACTAAGAACGCAGTTTAAAAACTAGTTTACAGCACTGAGAAAAACCACTTCAATACTTTTCACGTGCTAACGGGGGAAGTTGTAACCATTTTTCCCCAAACAGGAGCAGGAGTAAGCGAGTTATAAGGTACTTTGTAAACAAACACGTATTATGAATGTTTCTTCAAAAATTAGGGTACTGTACTTGTATTTGTATGTACTGTTTATGTACCCACAGAACCACATGGATTGTGTAATAATGAAAAAGCTGAAATAACTAGCCATCGAAAGAGCTTATTGAGACATTTTTTTTGATACAGCAATTGTTAATCCTCGTTATTAGGATATAAGGTGTACCAAAATTTTAAGAAAAGCGGCAAATTTAAATACAGTAGAATACCATTACAACACCGACTATATCATGCAATACAATATAAATCGCACAACTTTTCAGAAATAAACAATAACTTTTGTAGTTTATAAAAAGCCATCTATTCTACCTTCCAGACATAAAAATTCTAATACAATTGAATTTTGAAATGGTTTTTCATCTATTAATCTTATTTTAAAGCTTTTTAATTAAAGTTAGTCTTCACAGTAAAAAAAGTACCAGATGGATAGCTTTTGAAAATGCAGTTGTCATGCAAACCATGAAGCTAGCAGAAGTGCAGAATAACTCTCTTTTGGTTGTGAAACATATTTGTGACTGACAACATAAATATTATATTGCGTAATTAGTGATTTATAACTCACTGTTGTAAAAACTTATTCTGGTGTTCAAATACATAGATGGATTCCGAAATGTTTAGTTTCAAATACTGATATGATCTATATAACGCAAAACTGGTATAACATAAAAGTCCTGGTCCCAAGGTATGTGTTATGACGGTCTTCTACTGTACTTCCCAAAAAAAATGAAGATTCCACCATCTGGATCATAACATCAATCTGCAAAAAGTGTAAAAGATATCCGGGCCATTCCACCTGACAGAATGGGACATTTAGAACTGTTATGTCAGTAGATTTTGTTCTATAAATACAAATAAAATAAGCTAGGATTTTCTTTTTTTGTTAGTAACAAAGGTAAATATTTGTCATATACGAATTATGTAGAAAATTTAAAATTAGTTATTTGTTTGAAAATAACCGAATTTTAAGCATTAAAATGCCTGTGACGGAACGAGACTTGTAATGAGTCCAGTTCCATTACAGACATTATATTGCTTATGCTTGAATCATTTTCTTTAAAACGATGAACTTTTGACTTTCCATGTAATTCTCATGACAAATCTTAACAGTTGCTACCAACAAAAAGAATTCCTAGCTTGTTTTATTTGTATTTATGAAACAAAATCTACTGACAAAACAGCTCCATATGTCTCGTTCTGTCAAGTGGAATGGCCCATCCATTACTCACTGAAACTCCCTAAATTTGGTAACTTACCTTAAAATTTCAGACAATTTTTGGACCTTATATTTCAATAACAAGGAGGCTGCCGAGGGTAAATAATTTATGTATTTAGAAGCATGTTTTACTATGCTCTTTTGGTCACCATTAATTTCAACTTCTTTTTCAATTACAATACCGTACAGTTTCTAAGATAGATAAAATACAAAGCCTAAACTGTTCAAATTCCTTTAAACCAGTGTTTCTTTAGATGAGCGCTATCACCAACCCCCATCCCGTGGGCTGTGAGAGGATGCTGAAGGATTGAATAAAATTACTTTGAGTTTGTTTCTCATTAATTAGCTTCTTCTCCTTTCCAGATTCACTAAGGGGGAGTTGGAAGAAAAATTACTCTTAAAGGGGGTGGAAGCTGTAAAAAGGTTGAGAACCGCTGCTTTAAACAAAGAAAAAAGAATATATTTTCAAAAGGCAATACAAATACAGAGCACTGTATTTTATCAACTAAGATAGATTTCAGAAAAATACTTCAAGGCATTGAGCTATCTATTATGAAAATTTGCTGCCTTGGCTTGTATTAGAGTGATGAGTTTTCGAGCTTCAAATGCATTGTGTTAAATTTGTTTAGCTGTATCATTGGTGAAAAAGGGGTTTTAATGTGCAATATTTAAAAAAAAAATCAGCGGAATATGTAATGCCTTAAACTTTTGATTGTGTATCTTTTGAGATTTTTTAATTTTGGAAAAACATTATTAGATTTACGCTTCTGAACCAGTTTTGGTTCTTTAATTTTTTCTGATTAAAACAACAAATATCAACCTCTAACACCTAAAAATAATCGGTAAAAAGACTAAAAATTAATGCTGCTAAAGCAAATATTTTAAAATTAAAAATGAATTTACATACCTTACCTGATAACATTTATTTAATACGTAATAAAGGTAACACAGTTACAATCATAAATGCAACAAAACTTATAAATAAAAATTTTAACAAATATATCAAAATAGAAATAAATCATTTATCTTTCATAGAATATTCAAAAGGGGTACATACAGCTCAAAAAAAAAAAAAAAAAAAAAAAAAAAAAAAAAAAAAAAAAAAAACAGCAAGAAATTTTGAACTTAGAATTGCGACTAAAACATTAGGTACAAATATGTAATACACAGCCAACTCGTTCATTTCGATCCATGGACTGCAGTTTCGGGCTTATCATGTCCTCATCAGCATGGAATACGAAAGTAAACGAGTTGGAGGCAAAAATCCCCTTTCCATTAGAGGATTTTTGCCTCTAACTCTTTTACTTTCCTATTCCATGTTGATGAGGGCATGATAAGCCCGAAACTGCAGTCCATGGATCAAAATGAACGAGTTGGCGGTGTATTGCATGTTTCTGCCTTAGCCCTTGTTTAGGGGCGGTTACTCACTGTTTTATTACAAATATGTTTTGTTGGACCTTTTTCCCCTTATATATTACACTCCAATAAAGGTCAAATCATAATGCAAAAACTAATAGGCTAATAGGTATATTTTTCATTACATTATCACTTGCTGGAATAATGGAAATGTTTAAAAATTTTGAATTTACAAAATATATACACTGTAATGAATTTATTCCTTCAATTAAGGGTGCTCATAAAGAGAGGGGGGGGGGGATGGCAAAGATTGTGCCTTTAAAGTTTTATGTTTAGTCTGGGGGGGAGGGGGCTGATTTTCCCAGAGAAGGAGATGTTCCAGTGCATTTGGATGTTTTGGTATCGATCTTAAGGGGATGAAAATGACTAAATTAATGATCAAACAAATATTACTCATGTTTAAGTTTGGAAGGTACTGAAAATTATATAAGTTAATAAATTTACCAAAACCAAAATCAAAACGATGAAAATTATCATTTTTCTCATCTTTCCTTTCGCTGAAAATGATATGAATTTACAATAATCTAACTTTCTTAATATAATTTTTAAATAAATGTTTAAAAAGAAAAATGAAAAAAAAAAAAAGAAAAAAAAAAGGACTAAAACATGTTACACAATAGCAACTAACCAAAATATGTCTTTTAACTATACAGGGAATATAATACATCCTGTAAAACCCAGACCTTTAATAAAACATCAATTATGAGTTTGTCAATTAAAATCTCAATGTTTTAGATGAATAAAGTAAATTCGATATTTTTTTTTTCAAAAATTTGCTATCTTTTCAGAGCTACAATGAATCTCATGGGTAACTTATCAAAATATTTTTGCTTGGAACATAATTGGTTGTATTACAATTTAATACAAATTTCCATAACACATTTCAACATAAATTTTGCCTCATTGTATCAGTGAAGTGATGTAGCATCAAATTAAATAATCAAAAGCATGCCAGTAAGACTTAAATAAAGAAAAATATATTTTAGAAAAATATAAAACTCTTAAATGTACATAAATTGCTGAATTTTAAAATTAGTTAACCTATAAAATTCAAATTACTTAAGGATAGCTTACTAAGTTAAGTTTTTATGTTCATAATAATTTCATTTCACGGTCCAACAGCACTAAATTTGAAAAATAAATATTTAAAATGCAATGAAGTAAATATAAAGTTTTCTTTCATCCATTGTGTCCTCCTTTTTATGAGGTATATATCTATGTAACAGCTCTGCTCAATCTTCTTCCAATTCATCAGCACTTTTCTTTCTGTAATTTCTTTTACTATGTTTTACATTTTTTGAAGAAAAACAAATTATTGAACTAGAATTGGCAGCAACACTAGAATCAGTTCCATTTAAGCCACTGCCAGATGAATTAGGCAGAGATTCATGACTATTAAAATTAGAAGTCTCTTTGCAAACTGTGCTACTAACATCCACAATTCCATTCTCTTTCTTAGCTGGAAGTTCTTCATTTTCATCAGTTTTATGCTCTGTTTTGTCAAGTTGACTAATATCAGTTACTTCCTTGCTATTTTCATCCGAATCAGAACTATCTCCGTCCAACACAGAACCTTTGCTGATTTTGGCACGCCTCTTCAAATACAATTTTCTTTTATCTTTTGCCTTAAATATTGTGCTCAATTCTTTGCTTGAGTTCCCACAATTAGAATCACCATTTTGTAAATTACTACCACTTTCAGTATTGTCTTTATTCTTTTTGTCCGATTTTACAGAGTCAAGTTTATGATGCTTGGCTGCTTTAGAATTTTTCCCATTGCATTTTGCACGTGAAGTTCTCAACTTCTGTTCACGTCTCTTATGAGCTATCAACCAAGATATTCTATTAACACCAGGTGCCTTATCATCTATGATCTTCTGGGATTTTTTCTTTTGTCCCTTGGCCATTGCTTTCTGTGTAATAAAAGTAAGAGTTATAGTTGTTGGGTTCAGAACGACATCACTCTCAGGAGCAGGGATAGCATTGTTTTCATCTTGTTTCACTTTTTTACGTTGTTGTTCACCATCATCATCAGAAGATGAGGAACTAGATGATGAACTAGGCGACCTTATATCAATACATGCATTCAAAAGATCTGTATCATTTGAGTCAGAAGTCCAGCCTTCAATATCTCTCTGTACCAGAGAGTCGAAAAAAGCCATCATTCTTTGATCTTCCTGCACAGAATGATGACTGTAATCATGAGTCATAAACTGTCCGCTTTCTAGAACTAGGTTAATGTATTCTTCATGAGAATACACTTTCCTTAAAAGTTCTTGATCTGATAAGTAATCCTCAACATCATCAGAATGTTTCATAGAAAAGGAGCTCCATATTTTGACAATTTTCTCCACACCAGATGAAGCTAAAACACCGTAAGTATTGTTGTATCTCACTTGATTAACAATTGACCGATGCCCTGTCAGAATACGATGAACATCCCCCACACGCGTACTGCTTTTAGAGTCCAAAGAGTCAGGGATTTTCCACACATATAATCTAAAGTCATCAGACCCAGATAGAACAAACTGATCCTTATCCCCGGCAAAACAACAACTCTTCATTGTGCAAGAGTTGTAGTATTCTTCATGATCGAATTCAGCAACAAAATAGTCAGCAGTAATGTCATACAGAACAGGTGGAAGTCGTCGTCTCAGAGCGAGCAAATGTGTACCAGAATTATTGAATCTAACGCTCATTGCACTATCACTAGGTTGGTTTGAAATATATTTCATCAAGCATACTCTTGGTTTTCGAATGTCCCACAGGCAAACTCCATCTTTAGCATTAGCAGTAGCTAGGTAACGAGGTTCAACAGGATTATACATCACAGCATGATAAGCAGTGGAACATCCTGCAAGCATCAGAGCGTCATTGGCGGTTTGACGAATGTCCCAAATTAAAATTCGACCATCATCGCAAGCACTAGCGAAGATATTTTCATTAACAGGGTGGACTGACAAACCATATACTGCTTCATCATGGAGGAAAACGTCCAAGATTTCGCCCGTATTTACATCATGCAGTATGACTTGCTCATCATTCCCCGCAGAAAATAATTTTGTGTGAAGAGTGTTGAAGCCCAGACAGAATATGTTGCTATTATGTTCACCCTTCATTGCTTTTGGATTGCTTTTCCCCGACAATATTTTGTCAACATTCCAAATTAATACGCGCTTGTCATCTCCACCGGATACTAACCATTCGCCATCATTAGAAAATTCAATTGCATTCACACAACCATAGTGGGCATACAGGTTTTTACTATATAAATGTTTACTAAATTGCAATCGATTATCAATCATACGCAATCCCCCCGATCTTTCCCCACAGTACTGCTGCTGATTGAGATAATGTATACCAGTCATGAATGCACATTTATTTATATTTAGTGACATCTTGAATTTCTTCTTAATCTGGGTAAATTAAAAACTGCTCTTGACTGTAAAATTTATCCCCACTTCGCATATTTACTAAATTACAATCATAAGTACTACGTAATCAAACACAGATTCCGCACTCAGTCAAAAACAAAACTATCACGTATGACGGTATGGTATCAGTAGAGTTTACATCAGTCCATTTAACTACTTTGTATGTACAGCAGCGCCCTCTATAGTTTTGCCTTCATTTCAAAAAAACTTTTTATGCTATTTTCCAAAATTTAAATAATTACTTAGTCACGAATAAAAGGCTAAAATTTATTTCTTACTTATTCAAATATTTCTGGAGAAAATAACAGCAAAAAGGTGTAAATATTAGTCACGTGATAGCATACTCAATCGTGATTGGACAGATATTACTGGGTGCATATTTGAAAAGCAGAAAAATAAGGATCACGAAAACGATTGCATAGTCGAATTCGACTGTGTTTATTTGATCGTTCTTTTTGTTGTAAGAAATGAATAAAAACAAGGAGTCCAGCGCAAAGAACCAAAGAATTCAGGTCTTTGCTCGTTGCAGGTATGTTAGTATATTTGATTTTTCTTTTACTTGTATCTATAAGATATGTTACTCAATTCAACTGCAGACAGTTTTAAACTGTACACACGAAATCCAAATTTGATTGCCTGTTTCAGTATGCTTTTTTGAACTTTATTTTATCAGAAATATATTCGAGTTAATATTTACCCTCGATATTATTTAAATTGTTAGCTTCGTAACTCGTCTGTAAAATTTAGCAGTAGTCTTCGTGAAACATACAGTAGTGATGTGACTGTTTTCTTAGTTCAGTATGTACACCACGCAGAGGAATTTGAAAGTGTTGAGAGTGCATGAGGTACAGGAATCCTATACCTTTAGCAATATTCCAACCGAATACAGGAGTAAAATCACATTAGTACTTTCATTAAAATATTTTTGATACTCTAAAACAAACAAATGATTAATGATCAAACATTTAAAATTTAATCAACTTTTACACTTGCAAATATGTAAACTAAACATTACTTCACATTTTGCCCTATTTTGTTATAAAGGTTCTTGGTTTCTTTTGTTAGAGCGTTTCTCCCCAGTGAAGGAAGATTTTGATAATTGGAAATATTTCAATAACATAGTTACTTTTCCATTCAGAATCAAAAATGTTGGATAAAATGTCATCTTTTCCAAGCATCAGCAATGTCTATGAATGGATGTTTTTATAAATTCCACATCTAACGTCAAATTCCAGCTCTCTACTCCATTGTTATAAGTTCAAAAGATACTTTTCAAGAGCCTATGTAAGCATTTAGATAGGATACAAGATTTTCCCTATATACCTACGGACATTCGCCTGTTAATTTGCTTTGCTGCGATTATTAAACATTTAAGTGCAAAAGTAAATCAATCCAAATCATGTGAATCTATCAAAGACGGTATTGACTATTGAGACACCTGTTTGAAACTCTTTTCATGTTTTTTCTACTTTATTCAATCCAAGAACCAAACGAACATGCAAACGCAATTAGCAAAAAATTTTATAAAGTAGCAGCTAATTTGACTTTTTTTTATTTACATAGTACTCTCTCGACGCAGCTGTTATATCTGAATTATTTTCTATCATATTCAGTTTCTTTTCTGTATTTTTTGTAAAATCTTCAGTAATAGAAGCAGTTTCTGATCGGTAAAGATCCCTGATTTTAAAATTAATAAAATTAAGCTATGACATGATCACACAAAGCAATAATTTTAAGATAGAAGTGAATGCAGAAACATGGAGCCTAGTGTTTTTGATAATATTAACACAATAACACTAAGCTGAGTCCACTGTATTTTAATATGTTGTATTGATCTTTAAACTTTGTTTTTTCTTGCTAAAGTTAATTCCAATATTTGATAATTCAGTCGACGCTCGTTATAATGACAACATCCCAAAGACCATCCTAATAAAACGACCGGTGAGAAAACCCCAACTGTATCCCAATATACTCTATGCTCTACCTCTTATAGCGACCACTTGTTGTAAAGACCGTTTTCTGTAGGACGTAGACGGTGGTTATATCGAGCGTCAACTGTATTCATCATCAAAACTTATGTGTTATTTTTGTAATGCAGACCAATGAACCCTGCACCTAGAAATATGTTGGTTACTTTACAAAGTCTTGTTAAAAAGTTAATAGAAGAAAGTTAATTAATTGATTACTTATTAAAAAAATGGGATAATGTAAAATATTTAATGAAATTCATGGTAGGAAATCAAACTGCAATTTACTTTTTTGATGAAATAAAAATAAAACTTAGAAAAGTAGATAGCCTACCGGACTCCTCCAATCTGCTGATATGATTCTGTCAATCAAAACTAAAAATTTTAAGGCACTTTGCTTTAATTTAGCTTTTGGAATAAGTCGCTTTTGAAGAGAAATTAACACTATGTTCGAGATTAAATTTTGCAAACTTGTCTACTTTGATACAGAATTAATTTTGAAATATTTAAGGTCATAAATTGAATTTATGTACTGTTTCATTTATTTCCTAATCATATTAAGACTTTCTTCTTTTGTTATGCAATAGGCCACTGAACAACATTGAGAAAAAGCAATGTTCTCCATCAATTGTTGAAGTTATACCTGAAAGGAAAGAAATTATATTGAAGGATAAAAACCACAATAGAGAGTTCTTCTTTGATAAAGTTTTTGATAAAGATTCTGAGCAGGTGAGATTTCTCTATTTTTCAGTCAAAGTTTTAGTTGTGAAATTTATTAACAGTGATTTACTTAATGATTTGATAGTGATGCAATAATGCAAAATATATCTTCCTACTTGGCCGGATAACAGTATAATTCGATAGCTTTCTGTTTCCATTTTTAGATGATTGAGATATTTGTTTACACACTAATTATTTTATTCTTAACTTTTCCCATTAACATTATATGTTTTTATTGTGTCGAATATTGAAGTTATTTAAATTCAAGATGAAATATTAAATAGCTTTATAAGCTGACTTGTTTAGTGCACTGGTGCCCAAGTTCTTTTTTTTTTGGTGATGGCCGCATCTGATATTCAAATGAATCTTGCAGGCTAGAATATTTAGAAAATTTAAATGTGTTTTATTTTTTCTTCCTAAGCTAATAAAGGAAAATAGGGAAAAGAAAAAAATATTACAATCTTAGAATTGTTGTTACTGTCGGCCCCGCTTAAACAAATACTGTCGGTTCCAAGAAATATTATTCGATTAAGCGGGGATTTTTAACATTGCTTCTATGGCATCGGTTCCGGGATGTTCTATTCGTATAAGTGGGGTTTTTGTTTATCTGTTACCCAATTAAGCGGGGATGACAGTATTACTAAATGCTGATTTTATTAAATCGAAATTTCAATCTGTCTTTTAGCTAATAATTTCTCACCGTTTGGCTTTAAATTTGCAATATTCATTCTTATACGAAAGAAGATGATCAGTTCTAACCACAGGTTCTGGAGATTTCCCAATCTCCATGAAATGAGAATCAAAATAATTTTTGATTCAATCAATTTTTTCAAATCAAAATAATTTTTGATTTGTAACATTGAGCATAAAGGGCCACATGGATCATCTTCATGGCCATGATTACGGCACCTGTGGTTTAGTGCACTGGACAAGATGAAAAGAGAAAAATTCATAATTTTCTTTTTTATTAATTTTTTTTTTCTCTATTTAGATTTCGGTATATAAAGCTGTTGTTGCACCACTTATAAAAGAAGTTCTAAATGGATATAACTGCACTGTGTTTGCGTAAGTAGCAATTATTTACATTTTTCTTGAAAACTTAGCAGGATGAACTAAATATTTTTTTTCTATGGTTACAGAAGGTTATATAATGCTTGAACACTTATATTTTTTGCTGCTATCCTTTCTATAGAAAGACGAAGATTATGAAAAATATAGAGATGCGCCAAATATTCGGTTGTCTTTTGCAATACTACATATTTTGCTGACAAACTTAATATTTGATTCAGCCAAATACTTGAATATTCAGTAACTAAACAGTAAAGATACTTTATTGTTTATTTTTAAAATAATATATACATTAAAAAAATCTTTCTAAATTAGAAAAATAATTAGTTTTTATTCTGGCCTAATAGTTCTGTCTTTGCTAGTAAATTTATTACAGTGGAACCTGTCCGTTGAATTTCACGGGACAGAAGAAAAATTCAAAATACAGAAGTTTTGATTTAAGTTAGAAAAATAAGTATTTGAAACAAAGTCAAAGATTTAATTGATTGCTTTGCATGATAATGTAAAACATTTTACAGTGTGTTTTACACATTGTGATCACGTGTTTTACTAATTTTAAGGATTATATCAATAACGAGTTAATGCATAGCTTTGAAGACAAAAATTAACTTTATCACTCATGAGTCTCCTTAATTTTAATCTTTTCATGTTGGTATCAGTGTAAATAGATATTCATTGTACTTCAAGAAGTCTTATAGTGCTTCAACTCATGATAAGGATGTTCTTTTGAAAGCTAGCGATTGTTGTAAGCCAAATAAATAATAACAATTTTTAATTGTCTAAGAGAAAGTTTTGCTTTACAAATACTTTTTCTAATAGACTAAGAATTATGTTTGAAATGAGTTTTTTCTTTTCCTTTGCTCTGATGTTTTGAGTTTTACTATTCATTTTTAGTCACTCAATTTTAATTGATAGTGTGAACCCTATTTTCTAATTTCCTTTTTATTTTTTCAGATATGGTCAAACTGGAACTGGAAAAACGTATACAATGGAAGGTGGAGAAAGGGGAGATTCAAAGTGCTCTTGGGAAGAAGTAAGACTTTTTCCATAAGTTTTTGTATAGTATAAAAAGATTCTTTCATTAAATAATAATAGCACCAAGAGTCAGGGCAGCCGAGAGGAGGGGGCAGCAGGGGCAAAATCCCCGGGGCCCGGCCCAAGAGGGGCCCGGGATGCGAGTTTAAAAAAAAGGCAGTTTTTTTGGTTAACTGAACTTTATTTTTGTGTAAACAAAGCAAAAACATCTCACGTCTACATGTGTCCACAGCAACGCAACGAGTGCTTGTAGCCCAATGCCTTAGGGGGCTATCTTTTGTAGTACTTACCAGGCATTTCTTACGTGTACAATGGAAAGTTTTAATGAACTTTCAAAGTGAGGAATAACGCTTTTAATAGTCAAGAAATGTAATTTTTTTTTCAAAGGATTTTAAAACACGTACATGTGTAATTTACGTAAATATGTTTTGTTAATTTTGTGAAGTAGTGATAGAATTATTAATAGTTATTAGTAAATTGAAGTAGGAGTATTATTTGTAAAGTTGTGTTATGTATTTCTGATTCATTTCATACGCATTTATATCATAACATACTTAAGTACAGCACACGAGCAGATTATAAAAATATGAAACACACAAAAATATAAAATTGGAAGAAAAATTAGCAAATATGAAATACTGTTATTTTTCTTCTCTGCACCGAACGTAAGTTGTCTTAGCATTGAAGATTTTTTTTTTTTAGAAGGAGGGGGCATGTCAGTACTTTGCCTCGGGGCCCCGGTAAACCTCTCGGCGGCCCTGCCAAGAGTTACCAGTATTGCTTCATATATCGCCAAGATGTATGATGTAATAGTGGCAAAGATTGAGGTTTAAAAGTATTGTATAAGGTCTTACATCATCTTGCTCTGCAATTACTGTAGAGGTGCTACTAATTCAATTAAACTCATAGGTCATCCACCTTCTCCAAAATGATCCCTTATATGCTTAAGCTGACAAATTTAGGGATCAAGCAGGTCAGAGAAGGAATAGTGGCAGAGAAAGTCCCTTGATACCTTTGCTATGTGTGAACAAGTATTGTTTCGGGAAAAAATGACTCCTACTGAGCCACCCCATGTGTCTAAAGTATGGTCAGAATTGTCATTATGCTGTGGACATCATAATCATCTTCATAACATCACCCCAACTGTGGGTGTGGTGTGCAGCTAAAAAGCATAAAAGCTCCACAAGCGTCTTTAATTGTCATAATAGCCTACATCAAATCCAAGTTCATTGCTAAATGCAATTTGGATGCATTCAGTTGCAGTCTAATCCTGTCGAACACGACACTCACTATTCTAAATGTAGGCAATAGAGTGAGCGCCCCAATCTGGCCATTGATGTTCAGTTGCACACTGCGCCTGTGGGTGCTGTGTCGCATTATACATGATCATTGCTCAGCCCCTAGCTTCAATTACACATGTTGGTGCTCCTTGCACGGCTCCAAAAGCCTTTTTTTATTGGACAATGTTCAGTCACACAGAGCAAAGGTGTCAAAACATTTCCTCTTTCCCACTATCACCTTTTCTGGCCACTTTGATACTCTTGCTTATCACAGATCAAACACATATGGGATTGCTTGGGATGCTAAGTTGGACAACCTATAAGTTTGTTTGAATTTGTGGTGTGTTTGCGGTAAGTGGAACAACTTGATGTAGGACATTCTATGATGCTTTTAAGCTTCAACATTCGCCAGTATCTAGCCTCAATTTTCTCCATTATCGTCTTGTGTATTCATGTTGTTAGAGGTGGCACAAGAAGGTAATAAAACCTTCAGTCATTTGAGAATTTTCCCGTTCTAAATTATTATTTTTCTTGCGATCACTTCTTATATCAATGTTGTCCCTACATATGTAAAATTTTGTTTCATTCTGACAACTTGAGTTTTCATTAATTGTGGCAACAATTAATTGCTGCCAAAATTAATGAATGAACAGAATTCCAGAACAGAATTGGCAGTTATTATGAGAGAGAAAGTAACTTAAAAAATATTCTTTGAAAAATAAAACGAAAATTTTTCTCAAATGCCATTTATAGTTTTTTGTGAAACTTCATTCTGAGATTGCCTTTAATCAAGTTGTGTAGCCCTCAAACAAAAGACAAACTAGATGTGTAAGTTAGTTGCATTACTCTAGGTTGTCTAAGTCTAGATTGGGTAAGTCAAAGTATTACTGTACTATAGTTGTAGCTATTTTTTTGCTTTCATATAAAATATAAAAGTTCATTATTTCAGTGTCTTGCTGTAAAATTTGAAACAACATGTACGACTTTATGCTTGGTTAATTAAGATTTTATACCTATTTTTAACAATTTTATTTATAATTTTATTTATTTATAAGGATCCCAGTGCAGGAATTATTCCTCGCTCACTTCATCAGTTATTTGAAGAATTAACAAAAGAAGAAAATGTTGAATTTACTGTTCGTGTATCATTTCTTGAATTATACAACGAAGAATTATTCGATTTATTGAGTTTAACGGAACTGTCAAGATTGAGATTGTTTGAAGACTCCTCAAAAAAAGTAAGCTTGTTTCTATTGTAAATTGTTTTTTGCTCTGTTTAATCTTCAAAGCTCTGTTATTGGTATTAAAAACACTCACTAGGACAGCATAGTTATATTCTGGTCACACACTAAAATTGAAATTACCTTATTTTTTCATGTGTTAATACCACTTTTATTCGCCATCAGACTTAAAACTTATCATGCATTAGGGTTAAGGTGATTTTTTTTTTTTCAATTTTTGACTTTAATAATGTTGAACTTTATCACTTTACTTTTTATGCATAAAAGCTTGCATTGTTACTGGAAGGTGAAACTAGTTTCAAATAAAAGTAATTATTTTTTCATGTTATGGTGGTAATTGTGATTTTACATCTTGCTGTTTTTATACAATTCTTACATTGATCTCACATTATGAATTTTTTTCATATTTTAACTATAGGGGTCAGTTATTATCCAAGGGCTAGAAGAAGTTAAGGTTGATTCTAAGGATGAAGTTTACAGTATATTGGAAAAAGGCAGTGCAAGGAGACAAACTGCTGCTACCTTACTTAATGCTGCATCCAGTAGGAGTCATACAGTTTTTTCTGTTACTGTCCGTGTAAAAGAAAACACAATAGATGGCGAAGAACTCATCAAAACTGGAAAACTGAATTTAGTAAAAAGCTTTTTGTGTTAATTTCATTTTATTTTTTCCAGTTTTGTATAGAACTTAATTTTATCTTAATTTATGTATTTTAAATAGATAATTTTTATTTTTTAAGGTTGATTTAGCTGGCAGTGAAAACGTTGGACGTTCTGGAGCAGTTGACAAAAGAGCTAGAGAAGCTGGTATTGATATTTGCATTATTATCCATTGAAAGAGAAAACTTTTCTATAATTTGCTAACAATTAGGAAATTTTCTACTAAACTAATGTGCAAAAAAAAATGTTTTTGAGATAATTTTAAGAAATTGAGTGAATACATTTTAAAAACTTTGTACCCAACTGAAAGCCCAGCATAAATTTTTGTGTTAAGTTTCTTATTTTGTTTTGATGCAGATAAATGTTCAATCAGCAATGTTATTTTGGGGGCAAAATATGGCATTTCAAATTTCTTAATTTTTTATTGCTCCCATTTTACTACTTTTTCCACATTTTTGAATTTTTTAATTAGTGATATATTTGTTGCATTTAATGTTTACTATGACTTTTCTTGCAAATTCTGCCAAATCAAGTGGTAACTTGTAAGCCTTGTGTTGAATTTCCTGGCAGAAAAGTTTTATTATGGCTTCAGTTTTTGCCTACCGGTCCTTTGGATCAGTCAATATTACGATATTAAAGGTCGCCAGTGTCAACCGGTGTTTATCCCAACTTCTTTGAGATTTTAATCTTCTGATAAATTTTTTTTTTTTTTCATTAAACCAAGCAGATACTATTATTTTCAAGCAGTGGTACTTGTTTCAGAAAAGCTAAAATAATGCGTATTTTAAAGAAATGGTGGGAAAATCTATCCAAAAATTCCTCGATAAAAAGATCTGTACTGTACTGAATAAAATGTAGATGCGAGATTTAAATTTTAAAATGCTATTTAAAAAAATAAAAAAAGTAACTGTAAAAAAAATCACCCATTGCTTCTCTAATGAGCCAAACATCGGCTAAGCTGATGCTTTTAAATTCCTTTAGCCAATTATGATCAAAAATAGCCAAAATAGATAATATTAGTCAGACGTGCGAATCCTATTCCTTCCGATAGCATGTGCAAAGGTTTTTTCCTTTTGGGAGCTTGCAGAGACATACTGGCAATTTGCTAAATGTGCCAGAGAAAACCAAAACAGCGTAACGTCGTTTCACAGCCAATTGGCAGAAAGATCTTGGAGGTTGATTTACGATTTTTGGTGTTCCCCGGACCCTTGAGTATTTTTTTATGGTGGTTCGATGCAGGTTTCGCTGTTCTGGGACCAGTGGATCAGCAGTAATTTTGAACCCAGTGCTTCAACACACGCATACACATTTGTTTCTTAAAGTAGTTAAATGCTTTATCTTATGGACCTTGAATTTAGAAGGTAGTGTTTTTTGTAATTGAAATATACTTGCTTAATTGCTTTTTTATTTTAACCCTCTGGCTTTTCTCTCACAGGTAACATAAATCAAAGTCTTCTTACATTAGGAAGAGTCATTACAGCTTTAATTGAGAAACAACCCCATGTGCCTTACAGGTATGTCTTCAAATTTATTTTATAAGCAAAATCATTGCAGTCTTTTTTTTTTTTTTTTTTTTTTTTAATGCACATTTTTGTGATCTTGCTTATTTGATGTAAATGAAAGTTAAAAATTGTTTAAACTTTTCACAAAGATGTAAACTTTTTATAATCTTTTTTAATATATTCCCCAGAATGGAAGCATTTTGAAAATTACAGTAATAGCAGCTCCCTAAATTTTAAATGAGAATTAATAACTAAATGACATAAAATTATAATTAGTGCTGTACTTGGAAGGATAAACAAATCATAAATACTATAGTGTTACATTTAGTCATGTAAGAGACCTGGGTATTTATTTTTAATAAGGTTTGTATGCTCTTCGGAAAACTTTGAAAGGTGCTTGAAAAATAATTCAGTTCAATTTCAAGTGATGAAAAACCTTGAAAAATTATTAAAGTTTTAAAGGTTTCTTATTTCTTGAATTCGGTCAAAAATCATAAGACTGTGCTCAAAATTTTTCAAAGATATTTCATCAGTGAAATTTTCTGATCATGTGTTTGATTTGAAGTGTCGCGAAAAGTTGCTTCCCGTGCTTGAGATTTAGATCCTTTTACATCTTGTAGATCTCTTTATATGTTTCTGGCAATTAGAAAATGTTTTGACATGTACTATCTCAAATTAGCTCATTTTACTTTTAATTTCAAGAAAAAATAAAGGAATTTATTTTTGGAATTATGATAGTATTAAACTTACTCTGACTTGGCGGGAAATTACTTCTTGTGTGTGAGATTTGACCTTTTTGCATCTTGTAAGTATTCTAATAGTTTGAGCAGTTGGATGTTATTATCACATATGCTACCTTAGATTAGCAATTTGATGTTTAATTTTAGTAAATAATGAATATTTATTTTTGGAAATCATGCCAACGCTGAACTTGCTTCGCGAAAATTTTCTTTCTCTTATTTGAGATTTCAATCCTTTTGCATCTTGGAAGAATTTTAATATTTTTGACATTCTTCAATCTTCATACTGACACCAAATGTACTTGAGCAATTTTATGCATGAAAATTTAACACTACAGCATTGCTTCTGTTTTTAACATTTTTGTCTGTAATGATGTACAAGCTGTTTAAAATAAATCTTTTTCTCTTCAATTCATATGCAGTTGCCTAAAATTGTTTAAAAAACAGATGAGTTGTTGCTCAAGGTAACAGAAATGCTAGTGTCACTTTGTCCACATCTGAAAAATACATTGCATTATACTAAATAACTAAGCATAAGTATTTCCATGTGCTTAGGGCTTGAAAGTATTTTGTTATACATGGTTTTAATTTTGTTTCTTTTATAGGGAAAGTAAACTGACCCGTCTTTTACAAGACTCACTTGGTGGACACACAAAAACATCCATTATTGCAACAATTTCTCCGGCACTGTGCAATTTTGACGAAACACTCAGTACCTTAGACTATGCAACAAAAGCAAAGAGCATTACAATCAGACCAGAAGTTAATCAGAAGATGACAAAACGTGCTCTTATTAGGGTAAAAGATTTTTGTTTTTAAAAAGTTCGGGAGCTATAATTTGTGATCCTTTTTTTTTTTTTTTTTTTTAGTCTTTCATACCTGAAATTTTTGATGATTTTTATTCTTTTGAAATGTTTATTGATTAGTTCATGTTTAACATTGTTTACTTTTGCAATGCTTCATATTTTATTGGAACTAAACTTTCAGTATGTTTTTGCTCTTCAGCTTGAAGTCTTTTGTGTGTCACAGAGACATTCATTAATGTATAATTGCCAAAATGTAATGTTTGTCATCCTGCCCCTAAAGTATTGTTACCTATTCAGATTGCACATCCTGCACTGAAAAGCTAGAGAAAAGCTGTGGCAAAAGTTTTGTCTGTGGCACTGAATTGGTAATCCTCCAAAGTTTGAGTTTGGGGGCGGTTTTTTCACGCCAAAGCTTGGGGTTGGAAGGGGGAGGAGGAGTGAGCAAAAATTTTCATCCAATGCCTCATCTTCATCTGTTATCATCAAAAATCTGTGGTAGGACACCGCTTTTCTATTTTCACTTTTTTTTAAAAAACGAGTCGCGTGATATTGATGCAATTTTTGTATTCCCGTGTAGACAGAATTCATCCAAATAATGTAAAAGGTATATTGTATCAATAAGTACTTGTGCAGTGCTGCGCAGTATGCTAGTATATATATCAAAATGGATTCATGTTTGTTTGTTCCTTATACAAATCCAGTCTTCGTCGGATTTTTCTCAAACGGCCCTGAGGTAATTTGATACCCAGAAATTCACATGGGGCGGGTGGAGGGTGGAATTAAGAAAAATTCTAAAACACTCTTAATGCAAATTCTTAATTTGACGACGTTTACTGCCGGTGAAGATCCTTAAAGGCGAAAAATAAATTTATTTCTGATTTATCATCCTTTTTACCTCAAGGCTGAGCAACAATTAGTAAAAAAAAAAATTTGTATTTAAAAAAAATAGAAGTTTTGAATTTGGCCCTTTTTTTGGTAAGAATTTTATTTTGCTTATTGCGAGAGAGACTGACACAATTTTTGTATGTTTTTGCCAGTCCTGACAAAAAAAAAACCTTTTGCTGGCAAAACAGCCAAGCCTATTTAAACCTTATTTTGCTTCATTCTAGAAAATATTTTCCTTTCTCCGAAAAATTTAGAGAAGTGTTACCATCTATTTTTTTTTTTTTTTTTTTTTTTTTATCCTGTGTCAGAATGGTGATTTTATTGTGCCAGCCAAAACAGTGTTTTGGCTGCTCTGAAAAGTCCCATCCCTGTAGTGTATGTTAAGTATTAATTTGCATTGATGCTATTCTAACGCAATTATGTCTCCCTTCACTTCAACATTTCTATCTTATGTCTTAGAATGGGTTGCTGAACTGATGCACAGGTTAATACAAATAATTCCTGGGCTTTTAGGTTTTGATCGAACCAGTGTTTCACTTGAGATCTTTCAGTCTTTAGACCACAAATGAGCTCGAAGCGAAAATCTGATCATTAATTTAGAACTTATTCCCTTTTAGCTCATTCAAACTCAAGAAGCAAAAAAAGGTTTGGTAAAAGGTAAGCCAGAGACTTCTTCTATGGACCACAGACTACAAGCCCCGGAATTAATTACATTTTTCCCATTCGGAGTGAAAGCCTTAATCATCATTAAACGAATTATATAAAGACTATACTACTATACAAAGTATCATATAATTGTAAAATGTTGTTTTTATAATATTCCAGGAATATGCAGATGAAATAGAGAAACTTAGAAAGGATCTTGTTGCATTACGATCGAAAGAAGGATTTTATGTTGATTTAGAAAATTATAAGTAAGTTCTGCATTTTGATTATGTACTCTGCTTTTGTTTGTCCCATTTCGTGCATTAAATTCATGTCAATTTTCTGCTCCAGCAACATGTTAGCCGACCTAACCAGGAAGACGGAAATGATTACCGAGTTGACAGATTCTAACAGCTTATTAAAGGACGAAAATTTGAAGGTACATTTGCTTTTTATTTATTTGAAAAAAAATCGTGTTGACTGTTTAAATTTTGTGTATGTGTAACAGAAGTTTTTGCTCTTAAATTTAGACAAGTTTAAGATTCACAGAATGATTTTTTCCACTAAATTTCCTGGAATCAAAAAACGCTTGGATGTTTTCAAGCACTTCCTAGTTGACATTTACAGAACAGCATTGGTCACTCTTTTAGACTTTGATCTCATATATATGCTATTGGCACTTATAAAGCATATTAATGATCAGAGAATAATTATTTTTCCTAATCAAAAGATATTTAATGAATCATTCTGTTTATGCTTGTTTGTATTATAAATATTTGCTATGTTCTATTTTTTTTTCTTCTTCACAGAAATTAGATTTTTAATTCCTCTGTTTATTAAATTATCTGCCTGATAAATTAGCAAATTTGTTTTTGTTTTCATTGAAATCTTAACTTTCAAATATCTGAGATCTTTTGAAGATGAACATTCAAATAGTGTAAAAATAAACATAGAACCCCAGTTTATTTTCATTTCTGTTTTTAAGTTTTATAGTTCATGTTCATTACACTATATTAATAGTTCAAATTAGTTTTTAAAGCATTCAGCATAAAAATAAAGATTGCCATTTTTAAGAAACATGTTTTTAGTTTTGAGATCATTTCTCTTTGTCATTGCAAAAATAAGCTCCAATCAAAAAAAATCTTTCAAAAGCGCCATTTTGGTGTTTACGAATTTTGACGGTTATCAAAGTTTTACAGGGTAACCATAATTTGTTGACAGTTCAAAATCTGTTTCTATAACACTTAATCATTTTTGTTATTCAAATCTCAAAGTTAGAAAATTTGCTCCAGTGGTGCCTATTTACAATTTCTGATACATCCTGATGCAAAGCAGTTAATGTAACGATTTTTTTAACGAAAATTGCGGCTTTATTTACCAAACACGTTCACTTGAAGAAGAAAAATTTTTGTTGCATTCTTTTTTTGTCATTAAAGCTAAAAAAAGCATATTTGTAAAAGAAGGAGAAAGAAATTCTTCATATGGCATTAGTACCTGCTTTAAGGGACACTTTTTCTGGTCCCAGTCCTTTTGAATAGGAACCTCAATATATAGCAAATGCACCCACAGCTCGATCATAGCATCGTAAGACTGCAGTTTCGCCCTTATTATGGGCTCCTCAGTTAGGAATAGCCAATGATCGAGCCGGTTTCTACCAGTTTGTTGGCTATCTTAGCTACATTAAGAGGATTTTTGCCTCCGGCTCGATCATTGGCTATTCCTAACTGAGGAGCCCATAATAAGGGCGAAACTGCAGTCTTACGATGCTATGATCGAGCTGTGGGTGCATTTGCTACAGTTCTGCCTCAGCCCTGGCTTATGGGCGGTAAATCATTGCGCAACCTCAATATATTTATTATTCAACTTCACAGAGATGGCCTATGACTCCTCCTTTTTTCAGGATTGTCCATTTTTAGGAAGGGGTGATACGCAGATGAAAATTGAGGAATGGGATTCACAATTGCATTGGTTATAAAGCTTGAATACGTCATCTTTCTTACCTTTAATTGGTCTTCCAATTTGAGAAATTAGCCAAAGAGGAACCTATTTTAATTTTTGCACAGTCGAGCAAGATTTCTCATTGGATATAAGAAAGTAGGTGGGTCTTGGTTTTATATTTTTCCGCAGCCATTGGCCATTGCCTGCAGCGCCTCCAACTGTTCATTTAAATTTAAAAATAAAATGGTAACATAAGGGTTGCAATAAAGAAAGCAAAGACTTGTTTTCACTTCCTCCCCAAATGCAGGTGTGGCTCGAAGAATTACTTAATATTTCATGAAACTTATCACTTCGCCAAAATGTCGTTAAACTTTCAAATATGGCACACTGGAGTTTCTTCCTTCTCTACCTATTTTAAGGAATAGACTCGTTTTCTCATTTGATTGAGACCGGCCATCTCGTTGCGGTTGAATAATACCTCTTATTACGGGACACTATTTAAAGAACATTCTAAAAGAAAAATTTTCAGAAGCTGAATGTATCAATGCATTAGAAATATTTAATTTATTGAAATTCAAAGTTTTTTTTTCTTTGTTTAAAAATCGACTGGGAAATGTGATGATTTTAACATTTAAAAAAAAAAAAAAACAAATATAGTTTTTAAAATTCTTTCTGAGATTAACAATCACGCTTGCTTTTCTCTATCAGCAATTAATTCATTTGGATTAATCTTTGACGAATAGTTCACCGCCCATCACAAATTTTTATATGATCACACAGGATTATAGTGCATTGTAAACAGGCTGTCATTTGGGGAAGGGGAATCATTTGCTTATTTTTTAAAATAAAGTTGAAGATTCTTTTCGTATTTTTGGCTGCCTATAGAGATTTTCTTGAATTAATTTACTTTTCTACTTCTGTTTACGTTCAAAGTTAGTTCATTGCATCTTTCTGATCGATCATATTTCAAACGTTTTGCATAGTTGCCAAGTACTCTATTTTCTTCAAAGTTTGTTTGATTTTGTTTGACCAATCAAGTTAAAATATCAGAAATACATTTTGTGGTGTCTTGAATAAAAGAAATGTTGCTCTGGGAAACTTGGAAATCTCGGGGAATTTGATATTGTCAGAAGAGCGGCCATCCTGAATTTGGTTGAAAAAAAATTGCACTTAAGAAGTGTAATCTTTTCCACACACTTGTGCCACTTGTGAGTGCAGGCTTCGTCATTTCTGCAAACAAAATGCTGTGATTACATGCTCTAACCCCCTCTCCGGAAACTTTTTAAATGACAAGATTGTAAGCTTTGCTTCACTGTATATTTGAAATAGCTATTTGCAGTATTTTCACTATACTTCTGTCTTCACAATTCATGCTTTATTTACATTGATTATCTGCTTTATTTATGCTATTCTTATTTTTCACAATATTATATTTTCAAATAGTTTACATTTTTTCTACATAATTGAGTTGGAATAATTTTTTTATTGAGTATTTTCTTTTTTATTGAATCTCACCCTGTTTATGAGGTCACTTTTGAATTATTGATTAATGCTTTCTCTCAGATAGCCCCTTTTTCATTATTTTGTTTTAATCAATTGTCAAACAGATTTGCTGACCTTTCATTATTAATTTTTTTACAGAATGAGCAGGCTTTTAATGCTGCAAAAGATGAACTTGCAAAAATCACTAAACAACTGAATGAAACTATAAACAAATATGAAGAAACTGCATTTGAACTTGAACAAAAAACAGATGCGCTAAATCATACCAGAAAGGTAATTATTTTTGTGTATCTCATCAACGTAGTTTTCATTTCCCACAATATTTGATTTTACTCTTTCCATTAGTTTTATATTAATATTCTCTCTCTTTTTCTGAAAAATTGATGTTTAAAATTTTGAAAAATATTTATTATAATACTACCTCCGAATAAGGAGCATACGCGGGACCAGAAATTTTGTCCATTATTGGGAGGTGTGCATTATGAGAGATGATTACATACTATTTAAATTCATACTGCCATGCTAAACCAAATAAAAAAAAATTTTGAAACTACACTGACTTAAATATACAAAACTGCACCAGTGCAGAAAAAGCATCTCAAATATTTTTGCAAGCAATTAAATAGTTTTTAAGCTTTAGGCAAAAAAAGAAATACAGATAGGACAAGGCTTTTTTTTTTCTTTTTTAATAACAGCACGCTGTATATCGCAGCTTAAAGAAAATTCTCAATAGCAATTGAAAAAAAAAATCTTTGTTTAAATTAATTTATTCGAAGTGTCTATTTATTCATAGTGAAAACTGTAAAACTCTATATTTAGGGATTAGGACTCAAAAAAGTGTCTGCTAAATAAAGTGTCCGTTGAGGGAGAGGTTTTAGTGAATTTAGTTGTGATAGTGGCAGATTTTTTATGGCTAATTTTTGTTTTCTGTTTTAAGATTTTGTCTGAAAGAACTTTACAAAGAGATGAAAAACAGTTTATAGTCAAGGTTCAAAGCAGTACAGAAAAGAAGCTAACTCAACAAGCACAACAAGTAACTTACATTTATTATTATTTGTTGCTTTAATACATTCATATATTTGTTTGTTTATTTCATATTATTTTTCAATTTTGAAATTTATTCATTGTTTTCAAATCACTTTTTGGAATAAATGACGTGTATAAGTTTAAGATCTCTTTTTTTTGTATATTTTAGTTGCTCAGTGTAGCTGACGAGACAACAAATGATGTGGAAAAACTTCATGCAAAAATTGACAGGAAACAATTAGTTGATAAAACCAATGAAGAAAAGCTTCAGAAATTTCGTATCACATGTCAGCAACAATTTTCCGAACTGGATAGAATGGTTTCAAAATCTGAAAGTGAACAAGTGGGTTGTCTCAGGGAGATGAAAACCGGTTTAGGTACAGTTTCTTTTATATATATACATAGTGCTGAAGACTGCAGTGAAAAATTAAATGTATATTGTTAAAATTTTAAAGCATCATTTACAGGGTTTGAAATTAGTAAAAGAGTTAGTAAGTTAAAGAGTTAAATTGGTTATTTTAAATAAAACTAAAAAACACTAAATTTCAACACATGTATATTTAAAGAAAAATTACGGTAACTGAAAATACAGTTCAAAAAAGTAAAACAATAATATTAAACAAAAATGACAACAAAAGAAGCAAAGAGTAAAGCATTTTACTACTGATAAGGATTTGCTTAATCTTTCAAAATATACATTTCTACATGCGTACAATTATTTTTCAGAATTGATGTTTTTGCTTTTACTATTAAGTTCACATTTTTCTGCTACTACATGAATGCATAGAATCCTTTCTAAACCTTTCTCCTGGTTGGAGATAAAGCGATACAGCAGGCAAGGGATCAAAGCTCTCAATCTCTGCAGTATCTAAATAGATTCTCATTAATGCTTAATTACTTAGCTTGTTTTTCTAGTCATTTTTAACTTCTCCTAAAATACTAAAGCCTCTCAACTGCAATTGAGGTGCATGGTATCGTGTGGAGAATACGCATGACGATATTTGGTGGCTGGTGGTCTCGCGCACCACTGATTATTTTGTTTTCTGGTGGTATGAGGCAAGTTTCACTGGTCTGGGACCAGTGAACCAGCAGTAATTTTGAACCCTGATTTAGAATATTAAATTTCTTAGTAGCAGTTATAACTGTATTTCAATACCACAGTACATGCACAATTGTACATCTTTTAAACACATGTCAGTCATGAAAATAATGTAAAATAGAGTATTTAAAATTTACTTTGTTTCTTAGATATTCTTGAAAGTGGACTGAAAAGTTATCAAGGCCAGACACATTCTGTTTTACAGAATATTAGTAGTCATTATGATTCTGAAATGGATCATTTTGCATCTCGTTTAGAATCTCAAAGTGATACACAGATTCAGATGGAAAACTCATTGTTCCAAGAAATAATTGACCAAAAAGTAAGTCACAGTTCTTGATACAGTATCAAATTATTCTTTTCTGTTTGCCAAATGAACTTGAACTCGTTTCAATTTTCGTTTCAAAAAATGGGACTTTGAGTATGATTCTCTGATTCCGAAGTCTTTTTTTCCCCCCTCTTCTGTTCGCTTAAAATTTATTGAAAAAGATATGAACTGATTAATATTTGTTTTTAAAATCAAGGTTGGGTAAAAGAGTATTGCTTTTAGCTTTTCGTCCGTCAGTTTTGTCAGAGTTAAAAATATAGCAAATTCCGTTTGTAATGAAGTATCAAGTTATACGTTTTTATTTTATCCCTTCATCAAAATATTTTTTCATGTTTCAGTGTTGTTTTTGTAGTATTTTTCCTTCATTGTATCAATCAACTCAAAATAGTAACCTCAAAGAATGTTTCAACAATGTCAATGCAAAACATTTCCCATACCATCATGTTAGGTGAAAGCAGAACTTAAGCAGTTTTTATTATTTTTTTTTCCTTAAAATATTTCTTTACATTGATATTTCATTATAATATATGAATTGATCATGGTTATTTAACTTATTCTTTCTTCCTAGCCCAAAATTTTAATCAGACTTCAAGCTTTCTTTATAAGTTTTTCATGTAAATGCCATAAAACTCTCAAGCAATATTATTTAGTTATAATCTTGTCAGTTGGTAAAATTTCATTTCATTTACAGTTTCTTAAAACAGCAAAGAAAAAATTCAATATTTCATTAAGCTGCAAGTAATTTTGACCTGGACTTCAAAATAAAAATTCTTTAAAATTTGATTGTTGAACTATTTATGTATCAGAAATGTAAATTTGAATTTTATTAGTGGTAGCAGTAAATTTATGTAATGAATATAAATAATTATTTTGAAGAATAGTTTCTTGATTCAGTTGCTATCTTTTGAAAAATTCAAAATCTTTTTTCCTGAACTGCTTAAGAAATAATATCCTTAATCTTTCAAATTTACCCTTTTAATTTTTTAATATAAGTTCATGGGTCAATCCATGCAAATTCATACAGGAAAACTAAACAATGTTGCTCACTATTTTTGATTTTTAAATTTTTTTGCCTGTTAATTAACTGTTATATTGGGAGCCTGAAACAATGGTTTAAGAATTTTTAAACCTTCAGAATTTTTTTTGGCAAGCACTTTTCAGTAGCTGCGGATGCAACTTTTCATGAAAAGAGTACTTTTTGAAGATGCTTATAACTTTTTTATTTATAAATACAGTCGAACCCGGGATATAGCGAACCCCCGGTTATAGCGAACATTTTCATTGGTCCGATCTAAAACTATGTGTCAGTAATGTAACTTTGTACACTTATAACGATCCATAAAGCCTGAAAAATCGGCTATAACGATCCTAAAAATGTGGCGAAACCCAATCCTCACTTTGCAAGAAATTTTCCCTCTCAAAATCTATTGTCACCAGCGCTTCTGCTAATGAAAAAACATAAACGGTTGTAAGAAATTGCAAAAAGCAGAATGAGAAACTGTGGACAGTTTTCTTGTGACTGAAAACATTGACAAAATGAAAACATATGCAATAATGATGTTCATTATTATAGCATACTAGCAGAACCCGGCAGACGTTGTTCTGCCTAGATGTATATTTCGTCTCCACATGGTGCTTCGAATGTAAAAATCTATAAAGCGTTGTTGAAAATAGGCATGAAAGATTTTAAAAATTCTAAATCAAGCAAAGTTGAAATTACGCACTGAACAATCTACAAATAGGCCACCAATTATTTTTATAAAAATAGTATGTTTGTGGTAAATTAAAAAAATTATTGAAAACAATTTAAAAATGTTTTGTAAGTATTTTACTCATTTAAACATCAGAAACTTGTTTTCATTCATTTGCTTTTGCTAATTTCTTTTTCTCTTTAATCAGAATGCACAGCTGGGAAAGCAAAATTTATTCATAAAAGAAATTCTTCCCCGGCTTATGAATGACTTAAGTGAAGCAAATAATACAGTGATTTCTTGGGTTTCCCAAGTTCGCCAGCAGTTATTACAAAAGGTATGTTTGTTTTATGCATTGTTTAAATTATTTTAGGATCATAAAATCCTGTAATAACTCATGGAGACAAGAACTCATGTTAAACTTCAGATTAAAAAAGAAAAAACCTCTTATTGCTTCAGCTCCTATATATTTCATTCATCATCAGCTCGCTTCTTTATATTGTAATGTTTTATGACCAGATTAATTAATAAAATTTATTTTATGCTATAGTTAATTGTTTAAAATGGTGAGTTTGTCTATTAGATGATTTTTCAAATGCCATTTTATCATTAACCAGTTTTTATCATTTTTTCCTTCCAAGAAATGAAGAATTATCACTTTGCTTTACAAACTTTCTCATGGCATAATTTTTCCTCAATAGATTGATAGTCGGAAAAGTGCCATTGATCAGCGCATAAAAACTCAAAGCAGTTTATTATCGTCAATACAAGACTCCATAAATTTGTTTTGTACTGAACATGAAGAATTATTACAGAGCATGCATGAAACAACATCTCAACTTTCCAGCCGTCAAAATAATCTTAAAGAGGTATGTTGATCTTATTCTTAGCAATGAAAGTATTTTGCTTGCTACTGTGCAATTTTAATCAGGTACAAAGCATTTGTTTAAAAAAATGTTGAGTTTATTTTACAAACAATTATGCATCCTGGAATTCTTAATGGTATTTCAAGAGTATCTTTTCTTTGCATTAGGAAACTCGGAACCATCAGAGTTTTGTAATAATGAAAAATCAGAAAAAGAACACACAAAAAAGTATTTGGTGGAATAAAAAGATAAAAGAGAGAGAAGAAAAGGAATAGTTAATATACTAAAAAATTAGCATATAAGTTTACAAAAACATGCTACAAAATTAAGCTTTAATTAAAATCAGCAATTAATATTTTACCTAAGTGTTTTGAAAGTAATAAACATTATTGGTCTTTCCTTCTTGAATTAAAGTTATACAAAAAAATAATTGACTAAAATGTTTGGTTTTAGAGAAAAGTACTTTGTTTTGCACTAGGAACTTTCCCTATGTTCGCAAGTAGCATACAATCAGTTTAAAAAGATGTTAGTAAATACCAGGAAGATAAGGACTTCTATTTTTAGCATTATAAGATGAACTTGCTTCTTTATCTTTGAAGTCGATGGTGTGTATCACAACCAGGGTTGCCAGACGCCCCGGATTTCGCAGGATAGTCCCGTTTTTTGAAATATTGTCCAGCGTCCCAGGGAACCTTGATACGGGATGGCTAAAGTCCCGTATTCTGGCTAGAAGTAGCATTTTACAAAACGAAACATTATTTTCAGAAAAAAATGAAGTAAAACAAAAAATGTGAAATAGAGTGATAAGAAAATTGATTGAATTATGATATTTTTCTCTTCTGAAGTAATGTTATTGTTCTATTCATTTAGAGAAGAAATTATTATGACAATTAGTTCAACAAACGTTCGCTGTAAAAGTGGTGTATCTCCTTGTAAATGATTTTACTATGCCTTATTAAAAAAGCCCTTCTCAATTTTTTAGTTATGAAAAAAATATATGTGTTCAGCTACTATTAGTTACTAGATTTTTTTGAATCAATCAATTTCAATCTTTTGAAATTTGCTTCGCTTCGCTTTCATAGTAAAAGATTTAACTAAATGTTATTCCATTTAACAAATGAATATGCATTTTAAAAACATGAAGATACATAATTTTTACAATGAGTGACAGAAATATAAATTACAGTGAGCTTTTTGGCAACCTAAAGATCATCAAAACTTAGAAAGAATTATTGCAGCAGTAAAATCAAGTAGCAAGTATAATTTTTTAAAAAAGGAATTTTCTGACATTGTATAAAAATAATTATCATGTTATAATATGACAAAACTGTAGTTTTTCCCCAAAAGATATTGAATTTTGATTTTTTTATTTGCTTTAGGTTAACTTTTCAAGTCAGTAAGGTTTTTTCTATATCCACTCAACTGTAATCAAAATTTTTGTTTATGGCTCATTAAAATTATTTTGCATTCAAATTTGCCCATTGGTACGTCTAGCTTTTTGAAAAAGTGCATACTAAACATTAGTCATAAGTAGAAGCGACTATTGTATCTTTTACGCCAAGACAGTCCCGTCATTTAGGACATCAGGACGGGTAGTCAATGGCGTCCCCCTCCCCCCTGGTTTTAGGAAATTAATGTATTTACATTTAAACAGACGTGGCTTTTGCTTTTTTTTTTTTTTGGAAAATTTACATTGAAATTTAGTATAATTTACCCAAGGCAAAATTGGAAATAACGGCTTGCATCAGGAAAAAGTGGGTTAATAACAGGAAATACGAATTTTCACAATAATTAGTATTAAACCTTTTCCCACTAATATTCATGACGAAAATAACTATGCAATAGTAAAAAATGAAGTTTTTATTAATTTGAATTGTGTATTTTTTTCTTCAATTATATTTGTGAGAAACGTTTAATATTAAAGTCAAGGTTGTAAAAATTCAAAATTTAGGACTTCAACTCTCACCCCCCCCCTTCCCGAAGAGCCTGTCCTGTATTCACAGTTCTTAAATCTGGCAACCCTGATCACAACACTATGCTGTTCAAACATCTGGCCGAGATTCTTTTGTTTGGCACCGCTAGAATTGGTTCAGATCCAATGATATGTCAAGGTTTTCGGGGCTAATAAATTGTAAAGTTTGCCCATGTAACTGTCCGTTCACCTGAATTTTCAATCCTGTCATACTATTTCCCCAAATCTTTCAGCTCCTCACTGCCAATGGTGGAATCTTTACTTAATCTGTTCAACATAGTATTTTTTGATGCAATAAACTGTCTTCGAAATCCGTGAAACTAGACTTAACTTGTACAAATTTCCACTATCCTATCTATTTAATCTTCAGTTGTTCTTAATCTATTAGAAGTTTTTTTTTATCAATCTGCGAGGATTTTCGAAGAATGCATTTATAGACTTAATTTTATTTTTAAGGATTAGTTTAAAAACAGTGTTTATTTGTAATTGTTGCTGTTAGATTTGTGCAAAATGGTCTCACAACCTTTTTATTTTCTGCTTAGTAATAAATGGTGCAAATTAATATGGATCATTTTATGCATATGTTTTATCGAAAATTTATCAACATTGTACATTTATTTTATCTAGCATCAATTCATTACCAAACAAGTGAAATGCTGACATTACAAACAAAATTTTTACTTTTTATTAGGATGTGGCGAAAGCTTTTGAAGTTCTTGTATCTCTTCAGAAAAAAATTGCGGAAGCAGAGGTGGATACTTCAAAGGTAATTATTTGTCCACTTCATTATGCATTTTTTTTTGGTACTTTTAAATAATTTTAAAATATAAACGAATGTATTTATGCTGAAACATGAAGTTCCAGATTGCAATTGAAATAGAAATCAATTTGCATTGAATCGAATGTTTAGTCTCATAAGGAATCCAGTACAGTTAATTTCTCAGATTTAATTCCCTTGCTAATTTTCGAGGAAATAAAAATAGCTTGTGTAGCATAGTGTTTAATCCAGTGCATTTTAACCCTTTTAGCAGCACGACACAACGTCCACTTAATGTTAAACTCTATAAACCAATTCTCAACCAGCACCGGCTCACAGAAAAATTTGACTAATCCTCAGGAATTTTTGTTCGTGTACATAAAAACTAATTCCTTACCCATAAAAAAATAATATAACATGTAACATTTTTTACATAAATTTTGTGATTAACTTTCATAACTTTCTGTGTTTAATCTCAAATGCTTTTTTTACATTTAGATATTATAATATTTACTTATCTTTACATTTAAATGTTTTTTATGTCAGTTTTTCAATACCATGTACTGTTTTATTAATTAATGTTTGCATTAGAAAACTAGCCCGTCTGCGAACTCTTTTCACAAGTTTAAACTGTCCGTGAGGTAGGGATATATCAGAGAATTTGGAAGAAAATAGCAAAAAAAATTAGCGAAAAGTGATTAAATGAAAAAAGAATACTCTGCAAAATTAAGTAATGTAATTTCTTGTGAATTATTCGTGGGTTATTTGTTTAAAAAGTAAGTAATTAGGTTATGTGCTGCTACGACTTATCTGTTTTTTTCCCCTTGATCGTCAAAGTATTGAACCTTAATTTGCAATGAGATTCACGTACAAAGACCACTCCTTTGCCTGTTTGTCGTTTACTTTATATAGCCTGAATTTACATTTCCCTCATCTCTTTGCTACGCAGGTAATCAAACCTACAGGCATAGAGGAAGCCATATCCATTTGTACTGAAGGATCACCATTATAGTTTAAAAATTATTATTTTTTTGCAATTTATGGGTCGCTTTTTTTCTATTGAAGGTTTATATTGCAGAAAAAGTAAATTGTTATATACACTCTCCAATTTTAAAATAGTTTTTTTTAAATTTTGTTTTGGTTTCATATTTATATCCTTAAATTTCAGCTTCAGGAAACTAATGTCCGGTTAAGAAGTTCTGCCACAACACTGGAAACTACTGAAAAGTAAGTTTTTATTTTGGGTTACTCATCCAAATAATTTTCATTCCTGAAGTATTTAAAATATTTTTAATTTGATTGTTTACACTGAGCCGCATTTTGTGTTCACTTAAAATCGTATTATTGCCACAAATATTGTTATTGCATTTTTAGAAGTAGGGTTGGTTTTCTGCTAGCTAAGCCTGGTTAAAACCGGTAAAAACTGGCTGAAACAGACCGAAACTGAAAAACGTTTTAAAAAGTTCTAGTAATTGCTAAATAATATTTGTGTATGTTAACTTAAAAAAAGTGAACTGCATTTGATGATTATAAAACCCAATGCTTTTGCCCTTGATTTAGTTCAGAAAGCGAACTATTATGTTTATCTAATGAAGGGCCTAACTTTCTAAGCGTATGGGTGCTTATGAAAAAGAAGTGATAAGTAAATTTAAACAGGCAGTACCTGATTCTCAGTTGCTAGCTTATGTTTCATCCTAAGTGATTGGGATTAAAATTATCATATGTTGAAGAAGAAAGTGCCGGTGATCCAGATTTTGTATATTATGACATAGTTTTATGTAACCAATTGGCCCTATTTCCTGAAACATTGCTCAACAACTACAGCTACTACATGGTGGTTCAGTTTTAAAGGAAAAAGAAAAGCAATAAAGGAAAGTTTTGCAAATCTTGCATGTCCTTAAAGAAAGCACTAACACAGTTGAAATTTTGGAACTTTGGTAAGTTGACACCCGCTTAACTTGACATATTTTCATGATCCCTTGGGGTGTCAAGTTACAGAGGTTTCACTGCAATACATTTTAGTGTTCATTTTAGTTCAAATCTCATCATTTTCCCGCCATTTTTATGACTTAACTGCTACCAGCGTTTACTTCCGCAAATATGTTTTTCATCAGCTATTAACAAAATATTAAAAAACTGACTACTCCAAATGTGGAAAAGTTTCTAGATTTATATTTTCTGCTCAAGGACTGATATAAAAGTTTAAATTTTCGTATACCAGATACAAAAAGGCATCTGCTCTGAAATCTGACACAAAGTATGTAAGGCCTGTGGGAATAATAGTCTGTGTGAAAGTAATTTACTCTTAATTTTTAAAAACTATTTTTTTACAGCAAAGAGTATTTTTAAATGAAGTTTGCATTAGGTATTGCTGATTTGACTGCAATAAACTGAAATGTTTCATTAAAATCCAAGATAATTAAATTAACGATGTTTAATGTATATTGCAATGCAGGAAAAGGGGTTATTGTTTTCAGCTATTCAAATCTCAAGCTTTGCTGGATATTAGGAAAAATTATTACTTAGTAGGGTTGTGGTGTGGGCACCTGAAGTAGCTCACCGCCAGGGGCTGTAATGAGCAAGAGAGCAGACAGATTTTCATTAGGGACTAAATATTTTAGGACCTGCCTAACCGGGCCCAGTCGTCACATTTGTATTTGCTATGTGATACAATTTTTCTCCTTTTTTTCAGACTAGTAAAGGAAGCATTGCAGACAGTAAACGAGGCCTATGAGAGCGATACAGAGTATAGTTCAGAATTATCTAGTGTAATAGATACAAAAAAGGTAAGTGCTGCAAA